>PVJS01014998.1:0-39510 GCA_004027185.1 Glis glis | reverse complement strand
CAGCTGGGGGAAGAAAGAATGGGCTGGGGGGTGAGGGAGCGGGGTCCGGGGCGTGGCAGGGGGTAATCTGTGGGCCAGTGAAGTGAGAGGAGAGTGGCTACAGGAGGATGGTGGGGTGACCTGGGCCGGGGACGTGGCCTGGAGTAGAGCCGGTGTGTCGTGCGGGTGGCATGGCCTGGGGGTGGGGAAGCTGTGCCAGGGGGCGTGGCCGAGGCTAGAGGAGTGGCCGGAGGTAGAGGGGGCGGGGCGAGCGGGACAGGGGCGTGGCCTCGGGCTGGGCCGAGCGTGGCCTGAGGTGAGCGGGCCGGAGCTAGAGGCGTGACCAGAGGTTAAGGGGGTGAGCTGGACGGGGGCGTGGCCTGCATCGGGGCGTGGCCCGCAGCCGGGGCGTGGCCTGTGGTGAGCCTCCTGGGCGTGGCCTGGTATGGGGCGGGGCCTGCGGCGACCCGAGAGGGGCGTGGCCTTGGTGGGGCGTGGTCTGGGGCGGGGCTGTGGCCTGGGGGCGTGGTCTGGGCGGGGCTGTGGCCCCGGCGGGGGCGTGGCCTGGGGCGCCTGCGGCAGCGCGGGCGGAGGGAGAGTGACCGCCGCGCTTTCTCGGGTGGCCGCGCGGCACGGGACCCGGCGCGCCCTGGGCTCCGCCGGCCCTGGAGCCGGCCCGGACGCCGTCGATCCGCCGGCTTTGGAGACTCCGTCTAGTGGGGACCGCGCGAGGTGAGGCTGCGCCGGGGCGCGCTCAGGTGGGCGGGGAGGACTGAGCCCCAATCGGCGGCCTCGGCGACTTGAGGGTGCCCGGCGCCCCACTCTTCCTCGGTGGCGGGACCTGCCGGGCTGCTCACCTGTTGGCTTCTGGTGTGCTCCCTGTCGCGGGTCGCCTAGCATCGCCTCCGGGGAGGGCGTGCGCGCACGGCTCCCGCCAGAGGCCCTTTCCAGCTGGACCCGTCCAGGGATTACCCTGAAACTCTACCCTGCACTCGCTGCTCGCGGGGCCCGCCTGCGGGGTTGCCCGGGAGGACCGACCACGCTCGGGGGAGCCTTTGTCGGGGGAGCCGGTGGCCGCTAGCGTCGCCTTTAATGCTCGGCTCCCGCCCAGCGGCGCGACCTGTGCATCCAGGGGGATCGGGAGGGCATGCGGTTGGAGAACTCGGCTTAGAAAGCGAGTTTCTCTCCAGCTGCCTGCTGGGACTCCTTCCAGCAGAAGGACTTTGGGACCCGATGCCTGCGGTCCTTCGACTGGAGGGCGTGAGCTGGAGGAATGGGTTTGGCTTGATTTCTGATCGGGAGGTGGGGGGATTGGTATACTAGTCCCAGGAAAGTGGTGAGTGGAAGCCAGCGCTGCCGCCAGTCAGGCAGAGCTGCGGTGACCTGTGCTGGCGGGCCACCCCTCTGTGCAAAGTCACAGAGCCCGAGCAAATGTCCCCCCCTTCCAGGTGAAGAAAAAGCAAAACAAAAAAACAAAGCAAAGCAAGCAAGCAAAACTCCGGCCTAGTTGCTTCCCAACATTGGATAATGAAGTTGAGAAATTCAAATAATACTTTGAATCTCTTCAGCACTTGGTACGGTGACTTTTCTCTGCGCCTGCACCTCGCTTTCTGTTGACCTCCCTGTTGATCCCTGAGACCGCCCAGGTCTGTGCCCTTCTTTATTCCACTTGTTAGCAGGCCCATTAATTTCACCCAGTTTTCTTCTTCTTCTCTTTTTAATGTTTTGTTTCACTCCATCTTCTCTTTCCACCTTTCCTAACAAATGCCCGGCTTCTCTTTCTGCCCCTTCCCCCCTCTTTCAAACTTCCTGGCGGCTTTGTTCTCTGGGTGTCTGTTAATTATGCACCCCACCATGTGCTGCTGAACCTTGCTCTCGGCCCCTCCCCCAGCTCCTGGAGCTCGGTGCGCCTGTTTCTTCTTATCCACTGTGTTAACTTCCATGGATCTCCTCTGGTCCCCTCACTTGCCACCCTCCTCCCCTCCGGTCGGTGACCTCCTCCCATGCTCCTGTGCACGGTTGCAGGCTTCTTCCCTCTTCGTTGTTTCTCCTCCTTTTACCCGCTTCTGCTCTTTCCCCAGCCACAACCTGCTGCGGCCCGAGTGCTTTTCCCCAGCCCAGCAGCATCCCTGCGTTCCTCTTCCTCCTTTCCAGTTGGTGGTCCGTCTCCTTGCAGACAAGCTTATTCCAGAATGTCTGGGAGTGTCAGGAGGGGGACGAGGGGGCAGCTGTGTTTCCCTGGCAGTTCCCTGGATCGCAGGACCTCCCTATCTGCGCTGTTTCTGTTTGTTTTCCTCCTGAAGTAGAATTGTACATGTGGTTCTGGGGTGATGTTAATATTGATGGGAATGTGTTTATTAGGTGGCATTTATGGAACACACTCTGTGCCAAGCCCTGTTCTGAGCCCTTTACATACATTTTAAAATCCTCCTCCTGTCCCTTTGCAGATGAGAAAAGGGGGACACGGAAGGTAAGTAAAAGGCTGGGCTTCTCAGGGCTGCTCATTGGTGGAAGCCCTCTTCTCCCCAGGCCCAGCTCCCACGCCCTGCGACCGACCTCTTGAACTCAGACATGCCTGGCGTTCAGCTTTGGAAATGAGGCCATTATTTGACATGGTTTAGTCTGCAGTGTACACCAGTTGAAGACACAAATTCTAAGCCTGAGCCAGGGGCCATGGCGCACGCCTGTAATCCCAGGACTTGGGAGGCTGAGACAGTAGGATTACAGGTTCAAGGCCAGCTTCAGCAACTTAGCAAGACCCTCAGCAACTTAGTGACACCCTGTTTGAAAATAAAAAATTTAAAAAGGGCCGGGGGTGTATCTTCAAGGTAGAATGCCCCTGGGTTCAATCCCCAGTACACAAAAAAATAATCTAAGCCTGTAGGACAGTGTATGGGGAGAACCCACTGCCTGCTGGTGACCTTCAGAAAGCCTGGGGACAGATCCTGGGCTATCAGTTCATCCATGCCTTGCCTTGGGGCCTGCTTTCCCTCCCCTCCACAGGTAGCCTGGAAAAAAGTGCCATAAAAAAGACTGTTGTCAACGATCGGTTTCACTTTAGCTGGGTGGACCTCTGGGTCCCTGAGAGCTGTGTGATTTCATGAGTCGTGTTTATTTCTAATTCATTATGTAATCTTGAAGCCTCAATCAAACATTTCCTTGTCGGTCTTCACCCTCCCGAGAGGCAGAGCACTGGTGAAGTTACACACTTTGGGAGCTGGAAGGAACCTTACACACACACACTACAGGCGAGGAAACTGTGGCCCAGAGAGGAGGCGCATCCGAGGAGGAAGGAGCAGCAGAATCACAGGGCTGGCCCCAGGACCCAGGTCTTTGGAGGGCTGGCCCAGGGGCTCGATGCCTCGCTCTACAGTGCGGAGGGTCCACTGTGTATACTGCTGAAAGTGCCCAACCTTCTTTCCCTGAGCTAAGAGGCATCAGCAAGATTCACTTAGAGTAAAAGTCAGGCGTGGTGGTGCACACTGGAAATCCCAGTACATGGGAGGCCGAGACAGGAGGATCATGGTTTTCTTTTATTCTTTTTTGGTCTGAAAGCTAAACATTTAGAAAATGTTCACTTTGGGGACATGCACCAGAATAATTGGGATCCTAACATCACAGAAGTATACATTCCGATGTTTTAGAAAGAGCTGTTGCTTCCAGAATACCAGGCTCCAGGGATGTGTGCCTTTCTAGAAGCAAACTCCAGGGGTGCATGGCTTTCTAGAAGCAAACCGTATAGGGAATCTGAGGATTAGTAAGAGGCCTGTTTGTCTTTTCCCTTTTCAGAGAGAAGCGCATTAGTGCAGGGCTGGTACATGGTGTCTTTCATCTCAGCATCCTAACTCAAGCAGCAGAGATAGTAGTAGCTGCTGTTTTTGTTTTAACCGGCTGCCTGGCCACGCCCTGGGTTCCCACCTGAGCCCTCTACACTGATTGCCACCGCCCACCCAGATTCTTCCAGATCAGCCTTTCCAGACAGAATTAACCCCGCTGCTTTAAGTTGCACCTTGTATATAAAGACTTCACAATTCTCTAGGTTTCTAGAATGTAGCCAGTGGCCCTGGACTCCTTGAGAGGAGGGGAAGCCTTGGAGAACCTCATCCTCTGCTTTGGAGGATTGTTAATATCTGAGCAGGTCGGTGCAGGTTCGGAGCTCCCTAACTGGAATGGAGGTTCAGGGAAGCCATTGTGTCCGAAGCCCCATCGGTGGTAAGACTGAGATTTGAACCCAGGGCTGCCTGGCTTAGGAGACCCAGGTGCATGTATCCTGCTGTGGCCCAGGGCTCCCAGAGGCAGGACCGCCACCACAAAGCCTTTTACTGGGTACAGGTTCCTGCTTGCTGAGCTGAAGGAAAAGCACGGCAGGACAGGACAGGGCCCAGCGCACTTCCGGGCCCCATCCTGGCTCTCTGCAGGGTGTGGGTAATTCTCGCCCTGCCTTCCTGAGCCCTGGGAGCCATGGCTAGCTGCGGGATGCAGAGAGGGGCACGCTTTCCCTATGCAGGGCTGGCAGTTTGCTGTGGCTGAGATGGCCACAGTGGTGGGTGCTGGTAATAACCCGTCTTACCATCCTCATGTTCCAGTATCCCAGACACACGACTGTCGCCTGGTCTAACCTGGACCTTCAAGGACCTGACTATCCTGGTCAGAAAACACTGACACCTGTTTCCCTGAAGCAGGACCCCTCCGTCCTCAGCATCCATGTGGGACACAAGAGAGCTCAGGTGTTGTGATTTCAGGGACCATGTGCCTCCTTCAAAATTTCTCCCACTCAGGATTCAAAATTCCTCCCACTCAGGATTCAAAGTTCCTCCCACTCTGGATTTAGCCACAGGATTGGGGAACCTGGAGAAGACTAACTGTCCAGTCTGGGAGAAGGGGAGGGCCAGCCTGTCCCCTTAGCCTGCGTTTACACAGCGGCAGACTATGTTTCCCAAGACTGGGGAGCTGTCCCTGGAAAAAAATAGAAGACAGGCCTGAAGTGGCCAGACGGGGTGGGGAGGTGGCCTGAGAGGTCTCCAGCCCCAGCAGGTCTTGCCCTGCCCTTCTTTCCTGGCTCAGCCCCTCCTTGCCACATCTGCCCCAGCACCCCTCCTTAGATGGTGACAAACCCGGAAAGGGGCGTCTTTACTCATGTCTGGAGCAGATTCAAGGTGGAGGCAGGAAAGCTTTTGCTGTCTGACAGCAAAATGGGTCCTGGGGAGATGGGTCCTGGGGCTGCAGCTAGAACCTCTGATCACAGTCTTTGGTAGAACTTTCTGTGCGATAGCGCCGTGAGCGGGCCGTTGTACTTGATTATTAAAGTCACAATTCCGTTTCATTAAGCAAGGTTCTGAGATGAGGCCCTGGTACGTAGCTGCTGTATATGATAGAGATGGTGACAGATAAATGGGTCTTGAGTCCTAAACAACCCACACATGGATTTTTATTTTTCTTTATTTTGGTTCTGGGAATCAAACACCCAGGGGAATTCTACCTCCGAGTGATACCCCCAAGCCCTATTTTTTGTGTGTATGTGTGGTGCTGGGGATTGAACCCAGAGGCGTTCTACCTCTGAGCTACACCCTCAGCCAGATTTTATTTTTTATTTCGAAACAGGGTCTCACCAAGTTGATGTGAGCCTCATTGAGTTGCTGAGGCTGGCTTCGAACCTGTGATCCTCCTATCTCAGCCTCCCAAGTACTGGGATTACAGGCGTGCACCACCACGCCCGGCTACTCCCAGCCGCCCTATTTTATTTTTTTATTTTGAAACCGGGTCTTGCTAAGTTGTTGAGGCTGACCTCAAACCTATGATGCTCCTGTCTCAGCTTCCCAAGTCCTGGGATTCCAGGCAGGCTCCACCACCCATGCCCGGCCCTATACATGTACTTTTAGACCCGTCCATGTTTCTGTTGTGGCTTTCTATGGCTAAAAGAAAGACAGCTGCCGCTTCAGGAATGTTCTTAGTTTCCACCCCCCAGGGAGGCGGTGGCACGCATGCTCCTCTGTCTTGTAGAAGCATCTTTCTAATTCGTCACGAATTGCCTAGCTTGGGAATTGTGTGTTTGTGAACATTGTGCTCACAGGTTTAAATGGTAATCTCTTTCGTGCTGGTTTGGAGGACAGATGTAAACCTAACACTCATTGTGTATGCCCCCCACCTTGGTACAGGGGTGCTCTAACCACATCCCCAGCCTTTTTAATTTTTTATTTTGAGACAAGGTTTCGCTGAGTTCCTGAGGCTGGCCTCAAACTTGCAATTCTCTGGCCTCAGCCTCCAGGTAGCTGGGATTATAGATGTGTGCCACCATGCCGGGCTTTTACTGGGTAGCTTTTATGTGCTGAAGAGAGAAAATTAATCACAAAGAGCCCATTTCCACATCGAGGCAAACCTTCTTGACCCCTGGGAGAGGCGGATGTGCAAAAAAACGACCTATCGTGGCACATGGAGGGTGGCGGTCAGTTTATGCAGGGGAATTGGGAGCACATGAGAGTTCCCGAGACCCAGGAATGCTTCCTGGAGGAGGAGAGAGAGCAGGCAGAGGCAGAAGCTGACAAACGCATGCCTCCTGGCCTCTGGGGACAGCACAGGCAGAGGCAGGGAGGCAGGCTTCAGCGTGGTGACGCAGAGACACCAAACAGCTCCATGTGGTGGCTGTGACTGATCTGCCCTTAGGACATGGCTCTGGCATCAGTAAAGCTTGGGGACTTCTTCCCAAAGCAAAAGCTTTGGCAGCAAGTCTGTAATCATAGTATTTGGGAGGCTGAGACAGGAGAATCACAGGTTCGAGGCCAGCCTCAGCAACTTAGCACGGCCCTGTTTCAAAATAAAAAATAAAAAGTGCTGGGGTAACTGGGCATAGTGGCGCACACCCGTAATCCCAGAGGAAAAAATCGATGTCTCTCCTCCTCCCCTACCTAAAATTGTGATTGACCCTGGGTATGGCCTAGGTATTGGAATATTTGAAATAGTCCTGTCCAAAGTCCAGTTTGGAAACCACCATCATGGATCGACCCTTGTAAAGTGCTGAGAATGTGCCTGGTGTGTGGGCGGTGCTGAGGGTGTGTCTCGTGATGGGGGCTGGGATGGCGTTATGATGGGAAGCAGTGGCGGTACCCTTTTACGTGCTGAATGGCTCTTGGAACGCGTGGCAGTTTGCAGATCTCCTGATGGTCCTCTGTTTCATTCTGAGAGTCAGGAAGTACAATGGTACCCAGGTTGTGGATCTCTACATCTAATTCCCTGAGCATCCTCTAGGGCAAAGGCTCAGAAGATGCTGCCGCAAACAGAGACCACTGGCCCAAGATCATGCAGCACCAGTGCCTTCCAATGTGGATGGGAGTGTTGGTGTGAATCAGGCGTCCTAGGATTCCGTACCTTCTCTACACAATCATCTGCTACTACCGGCCAGTTCTCAAACACACACAATCCATATTTAGACTTGGTCTCTGTTTGGCAACTGATGTATTGTCTAGGATCTGAATAGTGTTGTGTTATCAATTATGTATTCCTAACCTGGCACGGTGGTGCACACCTGTAATCCCAGTACCTGGGAGACTGAGACAGAAGGATTGCAGGTTTGAGGTTAGCCTCAGCAACTGAGAGAGACCCTGTTGCAAAATAAAAAATAAAATAGGACTGGGGGTGTGGCTTGGAGAAAGAGTGTCCCTGGGTTCCATCCTTAGTATCAGAAAAATAAAAAAGAAAATGAAAAAGAACCAAAATTTGCCGGGCGTGGTGGCACACGCTTGTAATCCCAGTACTTTGGGAAGCAGAGACCGGAGGATCCGGGTTCGCGGCCAGCCTCAGCTCTCTCGCTCTCTCTCTCCCTGTCTTTCTCTCTCTCTCCTTAGCGAGGCCCTCCGCAACTTTGTGAGACCCGGTTTCAAAATAAAGGATAAAAAATAGGGCCGGGGGCGTAGCGCGGAGGTAGAACGTCCCTGCGTTCAATCCCCGGTACCGCAAAAAAAAAAAAAAAAGAACCAAAATTATGTATTCCTAAGCATTACTTGAAAGACTATATTTTTTGCATGTATTATCATCTCATACATATTCATTCTACCTCATTCATTGTTTTATTCATTCAACAAATGTGGATGAGCATCTGCTTTGCATCCAATGTTGAGCTAGTGGTTTTAGCCCTTTTTCTAGGTAGAAAGAGCAGCATGTTTCTTTCTCTGTCGGTATGGATAAAGTATTTCTGTTCTTTTTTTTTTTTTTGTCTGTACTGGGGATTGAACCCAGGGCCTCATGCATGCTAGGCAAACGCCCTACCACTGAGCTACATCCCCAGCCCTTTCTTTTGGTTTTGATTTATAGCAGCAGCCTTCTCTATACCTGTCTTTTATGGTGACATAATTACTCAACTTTTAATAATAGAACATCTGAAGGACATTTTTCACCGTGGACTTCATGGGCCCTCTGTGAACCCTGCTGAGATTAATTAAATCAAGCCCCACGACAGCAATTATCCTAAAATATCCCGACAAGTTATTAAAACCCAGTTTACCCAGGACTGCAAGATTTAAGCAAGCAACCCACAGCACATTGCTCAAGAGGAAGTCTTGATCCAGTTTGGCTGCCGCCAGTTTCTTGTTTATTTTGGTGCAGAATCAGCCCTGGTAGTCTGATCAGATTAGTTATATAAATGAGAAATAGGTGAACTTGTATGGAGTTTACGATTTGTTCTCTTTCCGTGCAAAAGTCAGATTGTGTTTTGGGTTCTGTTTTGCTGCACAGACGCAAGTAACGGATGTTTC
This sequence comes from Glis glis, assembly GCA_004027185.1. NCBI lineage: Eukaryota > Metazoa > Chordata > Mammalia > Rodentia > Gliridae > Glis > Glis glis. The sequence continues at coordinate 30,787 of PVJS01014998.1, read as the reverse complement.
TGGTGGACTGGCCCTCGTACATTTAAGTGCGAATTGCAAATGCAAAGAATCGAGGCACTGTATCTGTTCCGTTGCCCCATTACTAAGTGAAAAGCCACCGCTGGGGAAACTTTTGTATAGCCAGCACACAGGCCCTCAGTATTATGGTAAAGAGTGGCTTCCATTGTGTGGTCTTAGCCATTGTCCCTTGCCTTACCCACGGCCTGAATAGGGCTTAGAAATACAGGCCTTCAAAGGAAGGGCCCTTGCTTAAATGTTCCCTGGGTCCTTCTGAAATAACATCCCTCCGGCCCTCATCTGAAACAAAAAAGGAAGGGGATATATTAATATCTACAAGTCTAGTCATATTCAAAACGAGTATATATATCAATGATAAAATTTAAATTTTAATTTATAAAACCTGGAGGTTGACAAATAATCCAAAATATGCCAGGAAACATAACAGTATTCTTTAAAATGTTGTTTTAAGATCCCCGGGCCCGCTTTCTATGCTCTTTCTACCTTAGGCTTTTCTAAAACAGACCTGGAATCCCCAGGGTGGATGGCGCACTCATCTTACTGAAGAGGTGTCTTGTGTCACCCGGTGGAGTCAACCCTGGCGCTAGAGTGTCTCCCCACGTGTCCCCGAGTCACTCTGCCAGGACTCTGGGTTCCTGCGCCTTCCTAGAAAAGGAAGCTCTTCCCCTTGCGACGTCCCCGTCCCCTTCCTGCTGGCCCGCAGTGGAGCGGGCCGGCCAGCCCCCTGCGAGTCCAGCCACACAGTGGGCTCTGAATAAGGAGAGGACGCTTCTTTTGAACCTTTTCTTTTTTTCTTCCCACGTGGCAAGGAAGGCCTGACTGGGAACACTGTTTCTAAACTCCTGGGATTGGTGTGATGTCCGGGTTATGTTTGTACACTCAACGTTGCTTAGTGACCGGGATTCTGGGGACATTGTTGCTATGATGTCATGGGGTGATGTAATCCCATCACCAGTATCCCCAGGTTGTTGGCCAAAATGTCATCATGTGTGGCGCCTGATACAAGGCAGCCTCGGGTCTCCTGTTCTCTCTCCCTCTGTTTTTCTAATATCCTTTCATTGGTGTATTGTCGTCTCACATCATAATGTAGTTCTGAGTGATAATGGCACAGTGCACACAGCACTTGGTGAGCTTCCCCCAGCTCCCTCCCACGCCCTCCCCTTCCCATAAATGACATTGAGATTGGCATTGGTAATGTCACATATGTACAGAACATCAATGGAAGTGTTTCCTTCGTTAATTCTCCCTCCCAACACCCCCCTCCCCTAGACCCCTCCATCGCTCCCCCGGGGTTTCTCCTCCTTTATTATTGTGCCATTCTGTCTTGCCCTTGGCTTCATTGTATGTTGTTTTGTTCATCATGGCCCTGGGAGTGATAAGCTGTACCATATATACAGTGCAGGCCATATTAGCCCAGCTGCACAGTAGGGTATTTCTCTTAGCCAGCCAGCCTGCCTGCCTCCCTGCCTCCCTGCCTGCCTCCCTGCCTGCCTGCCTGCCTGCCTGCCTGCCTGCCTTTTTTGGTACCGGGGATTGAACTCAGGGGCACCCCTCCAAGCTACACATAACCTAGCCCTATTTTATATTTCATTTTTGAAACAAGGCCTCACTAAGTTGCTGAGGGTCTCGCTACAGGTTCGAGGTGGCCTCGAACCTGGAATCCTCCTGTCTCAGCCTCCCGGGTATTGGAACTACAGGCATGTGCCACGATGCCTGGCCCACATAGGGCCAGGCATCTAAGTGCACTCTAGTATTCTCACAATGAAAGCACTTGTTGATGTGCTTCTCAAAACATGTCCCCATCATTAAATGACACAAGACCCATTTCCCACTGCTGGCTGCGCTGACCAGCATCTCTGTAAACAGCTGTGCCAGTTGCCGAGCATCTGCCGGCAGAGACCTTCTCCAGCCGGTCTCGGCTCTGCAGGGCCAGGGGCGCGGCACAATGTCCTGTCCTCCTGGAGCCGATGCTGTGGGGCTAGCCAGGGCCAGGTGCGGGGCCTAGCCCAACCACAACTGGATGGTGCTCGGCTCTGCCCTCCCCTCTTACCTCGCCTTCTCTCCTCGAAGCTCTGCTGAAAGAGAGGAGAGGGAGGAAGACCTTCTAGACCTTTCCTGCCAGGCTAGAATCTTCTGCTTCCAGGGAAGTGGAGTTCAGAAGTGACAGGGTACGAGTGGCTCTGTCAGTTCCTGCCCTCCTCTCCTTCCCACCTGTTCTGTCTGCAGACCAACTGTGCTGCTTAGGGCTCCTCTGGAAATCAGAGGGGACACTTGGGGTTTAGAGCGTGCTGGGCACTTCCTTTTCATGCAGAGGTAATCTCACAGGGAAACTTCCTGCTCTTTCTAATCCGTATTTGTAATCTAACCTCATATAAAGAGCTCACCCCTCAATGAGTTCTGACCCAGGAGCCCTCTGGCAATGCACAGAAGCAAGCACGGTTTAGTATTACAGGTCACATCTTCAATTTACCACCTTGTAGGCTTCAGATGCTCAGAAGTGGATAAGTCTAACCTTATTTGTTGGTCAGCTTTTTGCTACTGTAACAAAATACCCAAGATAAACAATTTATAAGGAGGAAAGGTTTGTTTTGGCTCGGGGTTCCAGAAGTTTCAGTCCGTGGTTGGCTGGCTCTTGGTTTGGGACTTGTACTGAGGCAGAGTGTCATAGTGTGGAGCAAAGGTGCTTTCTTCATGGATCTGGGAAGCAAAAGGAAAGAGAAAGAGGAAGGGCCAGGGTCCCCATATCTCCTTGGAAGGCCCACCCCAATGATCTAACTTCCTCCCTTCAGGCCCCACCTCCTAAAAGTTCCATCACCTGCTAGTAGCGCCACAGGCTGGGGACCAAGCCTTCCACACACGGGCCTTTGGAGAACCCTTATCTAAATCGTAGCATCTTATATACTAGTGCCACCGCCTATACATGTCTGATTTAGCATAGTTTCTTCATTTCCATACTAGCACATCTGAGGGAAGTTTATCACGTTGACTTCCTGGGGTTCTTTGTAAGCCTGCTGAGATTAATTAAGTCAGCACCACGCAGCCTAGCAGCTCATGACATGCAGCGGGGGCCCACGGATTTGAATCTTGCAAGTAGATGATTGCATCTTGTTGACGTGCTTCAAGGGGAGTTCAATGTCCACTTTCACTTTTTAGGGGTGGACAATACTAGTTTCTTTCCTGCCCCCCTCCCATTCTGGAGGAGTTACTGCCTGTCCTAAGTAGGACGGCACTTTCCTGGAAAGCTGTCCCTGTCGAAGCCACGTCTTCCCCTCCACACAGTGCGCCTCTGTTGTGCCCAGCTTGGGGCTTTTGAAGAACACATTGTGTCAATGGGAACACTTTCCTTCTGAGATAAAGATAGCGGGTATCTGTGCCGATGAGGCCGCACAAATTAAAAAAGATCATTGTGAATGGAGACTGGTTCAGAGAAGGGTTCCTGGGCCTTTGTCACCCTAAACAGGGACAGCTGCCCTCCCTGGGTGTGCTCCCAGGTCAATTAAAAAGTCCTGGGGCTGGGTGCTGTGGCTCATACCTGTGATCCCAGTATGTGGGAGACCGAGACAGGAGGATTGCAGGTTCAAGGCCAGCCTCAGCAACTTAGCAAGACCCTCAGCAACTTAACAAGAACTTGTTTCAAAATGATAAAATAGAAAAAGGGTAGCTTGGAGGTAGAATGCCTCTGGGTTCAATCCCCAGTACAAAAAAAAAAAAAAAAAAAAGGTCCTGGGATAGGTTTTCGTCATTATTGAGAGAAGATTCAAAACAACAAAAAGCAACCCTCAAAAGTGAATGGTAGCCAGGTGGTAGTACATGCCTATAATCCCAGTACTTGGGAGGCTGATACAGGAGGATCCCAGATTGGAGGCCAGCTTCTGCAACTTAGTGAAATCCTGTTCCAAAAAAATAAATAAATAAATAAATAATAAAGGGCTGGGGGTGTGACTTAGAGGTAGAATGCCCCTGGGTTCAATCCCCAGGACCAAAACCAAACCAAACCCAAGCAGTGAATGTTGGCATTCCCGCTCTTCCTGAGCAGAGGCGTGTCCCTTTGCGTGACTTTTTGGGGCAGGGGGTATACTGGGGATGGAGCCCAGGGCCTCGCGCATGCCAGGCAAACCTGTACCACTGTGATTGTTTTAGAGAGCACGGGATTGTCCAGTGAGCAGGCGTTGCACACTCGTGGTCATCCTCTGCCTGTATGAATACAGCACTGCAGGGTTCAGAGGATAGCACGGCACTCGCATCCCAAGGACTTGGAGTTGGAGACACACTTGCCCATTGAGAGGATGCTGCAGCTTTGGCCTCAGAAGATGGAGCTGTCCCGACGCCGAGTGGATCTGGGCGCTCTGAGATTCCCATGGGGACGGCTCCTCTGTCCTCAGTGCAGAGGCACTGGGGAACTTTGCGTCATGTATTTAGCACTGCCATCTTTCCAAGAGGCGAAGAGAGATGGGAAGTGTGGTTCTGGTGCCCAGCCCGCTCAGCAGATCTGCCGTGTGGAGGATGCAGGAGCAGCCCTGCTGAGAAGGCTGGATGCCCCAAGGTCTCACGCGTGGCGGTCCCCCATCCACGGTCTCAGGTACCTGCGGTCAACTGCTCTCTGCAAATATTAAACGAAAAGTCAAGAAATAAACATTTCATATGTTTTGAATAACTCCTATTATAGTGTATTGTCACAATTGTTCTGTTCTGCACGATTGCCATAAAGGCTAGATTATGCATCTATTCTAAACAATTTGTTGAGTACTTCCTGTCTTCTAGACATGCTGCCAATCCCTAAGGGTATAAAAATACAGCAACCCAGATCTCTGTACCTCTTTCTTCTCCCACAGAAGAAACTTATAAATCCCAGCAGCTAGCTAGTACTTGGGAGGCTGAGACAGGAGGATTGGAGGTTCATGGCCAGCCTCAGCTACTTAGTGAGACCCTGTTTCAAAATAAAGAATAAAAAATAGGGCTGGGGGTGTAGCTCAGAGGTAGAATGCCTCTGGGTTCAATCCCCAGTACCACAAAAAAAAAAAAAAATCCCAGCAGCTTCCATAGAGACAGATGATTAGAAATTGTGAATATATTCAGTTTTGAGGATTATTTTAGCTGAAATTTGAAAAGTAATCTTAAAGTGCCTTGCGGAGCCTGGCACATCCTAGGATTTGGGAGGCTGAGACAGGAGGCTCACAGGTTCAAGGCCAGCCTCAGCAACTTAGCAAGACCCTGTTTCCAAATAAAATAGGGCTGGGGGTGCACCTCGGAAGTAGAACAGCACTGGGTTCAGTCCCCACTAACACACATACACACACACACACAAACACACACGTCCACAAGAAATAGAGGCCGCCATGGGCTGGATGATGCAGTGTTATAAGGACTGTCCACAGAAGTCATGCTGAACTTAAACACAACAGTGCCTGTATCGATGCTGAGGTCACTCCGTGTCGCTTTGTAAACACGCCATTAGTTCAACCTGTTTTACCAGGTCCGACTTTAGAAGGACAGCCAAGGGCTTGGTTACTACTTTTCTTGTAACATACAAAAAGTTAGAAAGTAGAGCTAAAAATATATGGGATTTGTTCCCCCTCCCCATGACATCGTAGTTGCCTTTTAATGTCTGCTTTCAGATGACAAAAACATGTTCGTTTCCCAGGAAAACAGGTCTTTAGATGAATGGAGCCGGGCGAGTCCAAGGACAGGTTAAGTCCACCAAGTTTGGCATGAGTCCTGGACGTGACTCTCAGTCGTGGGGCTGTTTGATTTAATTTACTTTGTTTTCTGTGAAAATGAAGCCTGGTTATTCTCTTTAAGATGCTCCATATAGCTGGTGTGGTGACCCATGCCTGTAATCCCAGTGTTTGGGAGGCTGAGACAGGAGGCTCGAAGGTTCGAGGTCAGCCTTGGCAATTTATCAAGACTTTCAGCAACTTAGTGAGACCCTGTTTCAAAATAAAAAATAAAATAGGGCTGGGGATGTAGCTCAGAGGCAGAATGCCCCTGGGTTCAATCCCCAGTATATAAAATAAAGACACGCCACATACCTAAATAAACAACAAAATGGTTGTTGATAAGCTATTAATGATAACAAGTCCATGTTGGTTGTATCATTTTATTAATGAGATTCCTCCTTCCTCCCAAGTATAAAAGCACTATTGTAATTGCACTGTTCACTTCTTTCTCGTTCCTTAGTTGGAGTCCAGTGGGCGCCCCGCTTCACTCTCCCTGAGCGCCCTTGCTTTTGGCTGTTATGTTAAGAAGTTCTTACCGGCTGTGTGGAAGGGAGGCATCAGACGCGCCGGAAGACCCGAGGCATTGCTCAGCCCGGCTGGCAGGGTCTGCCTTACATAAATCATAAGACTTCTTTGAGCCTCGTTTTTTCTCTCTGTGAAGTGAATCCAGCTCATAGCGTGTCACTGGTGTGCAGGGTAGTTTTCGTCGTCACCTGCTAGTCTGTGAGCTCCTTCAGATTGGGAGCCGGGACTTCGTCATCTTTGCATCTCCAGTTGGTGACAGCCCAGCTGTTTTAAATGCTCATGCCTCTTGGGGCCATGCAGGTAACAGAGGAGTTCTCCACTTTGGGTAGAGACTTTCTCCCTGAGTACCATTTGTGGAGTCCACAAGGCAGTGTAGCCTAGTATTATCAAGCCTTCCAGTTTTCCAAGAGAAATCTGGATTTTTGGGTTTTTAAGTGAAATCTCTCTATTCATAGATTTTGGAAGTGAATTCTGTTTTAAAAACGTCCCTGTTTGGGCCAAACGAGGCATGCATACTACCTTAGTCTGTCGGCTGCTGTAACAAAACACTAGATTGTATTTCTCACCGTTCTGGAGGGGGAAGTCCAGGATCGAAGCGCTGGCAGATTCAGTGTCTGGCGAGGACCCCGCTTCCTGGTTCATAGGTGGCCATTGTCATATGGCCGAAGTGGGGAGGGGTCTCTCTTGTTTTGGTTTGGTTTTTTGTACGGGCATTGAACCCAGGGGCATTCTACTGAGGCAGGAGCCCGAGATGGCACCACACAGTCCCGGCCACGTGGAGGCCAATACAGGAACTCTAGCTCAGGAAGCGGAAACCTGACCCGAGCTCCCATATTGGTACCCCTGCCTGTTATTGAACCAATCAAAACCTGCCCCACTGGGGCTCTATAATCTGTATGGTGAGGCCATTCCGGGGCTCAGACTCAGAGCTTTGCTCTCTGGGCCTCACCGGTGAATAAAGAGACCTGCTGTATCCTACTCCGGCCTCTGTTTCTTGTTCTCCGTGGACCAAAGCCCCCCGCAACACTACCTTCAAGCTGCACCCCCAGTCCTCTTTATTTTATTTTGAAACAGGATCTAGCTAAGTTGCTGAGGCTGGCCTTGAACCTGTAATCCTCCTTTCTCGGCCTCCCAAGCACTGGGATCACAGGCGTGCACCACCTGCCTAGGAAGAGCTTTATTTGGCTATCACTTGAATACTTTAAGTGCACAGTTTGCACACTACATTGTTGTGCAACCAATTTCCAGAACTGTTTCCATCTTGTAGAACTGAAACTCTGTGCCCATTACACAGCACGCCCCGTTTGCCCCCTTTCCCAGCCCCTGCTAACCGCCACTCTACTTTTCCTCTCAACCTCACTGTTATAGTTAGGTATAGAATGTCCCCTAAAGAACTCATTAATTAATATTCAGAGTTGATAGAGTTAAATCATGAGAGTTGTAATCCCAGCAGTGGATACACCCATTGTAATGGGTTCATCTGGGTGGTGCTTGTGCTGGAAGGGTGTGGCTGGAGAAGGTGGCTCCTTCGGGTGCAGCCTTCAGGATTCTGTATGGTTCCTCCTCCCACTGCTCTCTCTCTTGCTTCTGGTCTCCATGATGTGAGAGCAAAGCCTTGGACTCTCCCTCTCTCCGCTTCCCGCCATTGTGCCTGAGCCCCGCAATCCCCGGCCTCACCTGGACTAAACTGTGAGCAAATAAATCTTCCTTCCTCTTAAGTCACATGGTCAATCTTTTAGACTATGACTGTGAAAATGCTGACGGATACAGTCATCAATATATGTTTTTTGTTTTCTTTACTTTTTGGTGCTGGGGATTAAGCCCAGGGGTGTTCTACTTCCGAGCTATACCCCCAGTCCTATTTTGTGATTATTATTAATATTATTATTATTTTATTTTGAAACAGGATCTCAATAAGTTGCAGAAGCTGGCCTCAAACCTGTGATCCTCCTGTCTCAGCCTCCCAAGCACTGGGATTACAGGAGTGTACCACCACACCCGGCTGTCCAGCCACTCTTTTTTTTTTTTTTTATGGTACCGGGGATTGAACCCAGGGGTGTTCTACCTCCGAGCCACACCCCTGGCCCTATTTTTTATACTTTATTTTGAAACCAGGTCTCACTAAGTTGCGGAGGGCCTCACTAAGTAGCTGAGGCTGGCCGCGAACCCGGATCCTCCGGTCTCAGCCTCCCAAGTACTGGGATTACAAGCGTGCACCACCACGCCCAGCTCTCTAGCCACTCTTAATGTTTCCATCTTTCATGACCTTACAGTTGGCTTCCTCTCCTCTGCGAAGCTTTCTCTGGTCTCTTGCCTCTGAATCTGGTCCATTCCTGAACTCCTGAATGAACGCGTCATCCCATCAGCCCGCCCCGTGTGCTAGGCGGTTCCACACTCTGGTGTTTCCTAAGAGCTCCTTCCTCTGCTCCACTGACTCTTCACTACTTCTCGAGTGTCTTCAAGTGCCCAGTGCACAGTGCCCAGTGCACAGCATCAAGGAAAGAGGGAGCTTTCACCCAGTTCCTTAGATTTAAAGGCTCTGAAAAAAAAATCTCTTTTCATGATTTCCTATTATGTATTATGAGCTTCTTCAAATCAGGTAAACTTTCATAAATATCTTCATACGGATATACATCTATATGTGCATATATGTGGATATGCATAGAAAATGTACAAGCAAGTTGGGTGTGGTGGTGCACACCTATAATCCCAGTACTTGAGAGACTGAGACAGGAGGATCACAGGTTCGAGGCCAGCCTCAGCAATTTAGTGAGACCCAGTCTCAAAATAAAAAGTAATAAAGGGCTGAGTCTATAGCTCAGAGATAGAATGCCCCTGGGTTCAACCCCAGTACCCACCTCCAAAAATATACATGCATTATGTATCTGTTTACACATACCCAGATGACTATGTGTATTATTGTAAGCATAGACCCAAGTATAGTGATTAGAGAAATGGGCAGGAAGCAGTATTCTTGAGTTTCAATCCTGCTCTTTTTTTTTTTTTTTTGCAGTACTGGGATTGAACCCAGGGGCATTCTACCTGAGCTACACCCCCAGTCCTGTTTTTTATTCTTTATTTTGAAATCGGGTCTTGAAGTTGCAGAGGGCCTCTCTAAGTAGCTGAGGCTGGCTGCGAACCCGGATCCTCCAGTCTCAGCCTCCCAAGTACTGGGATTACAAGCGTGCGCCACCACGCCCGGCTTCCCTGCTCTTAAATGGAGCTAAATACTTGACACCAAGACTCGACTTCAGTTTGTTTCCCAAATATAACACGGAAATTGTCTGAGAATTGGAGCAAAGTATTTAGATTACTTAGCCCGGTATTTCTTACTAGTACACAAATAATGATTTATAGATGTTGACTTAAACTCGTTTTCAATGAACCATGTTCTAGGATGAATTTGGAATATAGATGACTTTTTCAGTGAAATCTTAGATTTTGTTTAATAAGCTGATTGGCTGGAATTTTTCCACATTAAATTCTTTGGCAACGGAGTGCTCTTTTTTCCCCTTTACTTCTTTGCAACACCTTTGGAAGCTGTTGTCATAGACCATCAGTTTTTTCTTGGCCACACCTAAGAATGGGAGCTCCCAAGGAAGTGCTTAAAAGTTGGGGCTCCAGAGTCAGATACTCTGAACTCCAGCTAGAGTGCGCACCGCTGTGCACTGTTAGCCCCACTTCCTCATCTATCACAGGGAGACAAGTCCCTGCTTCCTAGCATCCCTCTGAGCCTTCAGAGAGACATAGTGACAGGCACTTAGCACAGCACCTGACATTCAGCAAGTGCTGTGTGTTAAGTAAACCCATCTTTTCTATTCATCATCTTCAGCACTGCATACGGAACTTGGCGTGCAATCAGTGTTTGAATGAAAGGTTTTGCTGAAATTATTAAACCTTTTGTAGAAAACTACTTTTTCTTTTTTTCTTTTCCCATAGTAAGAATCTTCTAGGTTGAGAAGGAGGCCTGGCTAAGCCAGATGAGCACATGTTTCCTGATAGGCTGAGAGTCTAAGAGTTGGGAAGGGCTTTTCTCCACCAGCCTCAGTGTAGAGATGGGATGCACGAGACTGCCAGACTCATTTTTTTTCTGTGAGGGTTACAAATAAGTAGCTGTGCTGGGTGTGGTGGTGCATGCCTGTATTCCCAGTACTTGGGAGGCTGAGACAGGAGGATCACAGGTTCGCAGCCAGCCTCAGCAACTTTGTGAGGCCCCCTGCAACTTAGTGAGACTCTGTTTCAAAATTAAAAATAAAATAGGGCTGGGGGTGTGGCTCAGAGGTAGAATGCCTCTGGGTTCAATCCCCTGTACCACAAAAAAAATGTGTGTTTGTGTGTGTGTGTGTGTGTGTGTGTGTGTGTGTGTGTGTATGTGCATGTATGTAGCTGTGAAGATTTTATCACTGTTAGAAACCCCCAGTCTGTTGGTCTTCTTTGTTAATCAGACCAGCTATAGCTGTTCCATTAAGCCGGGCATGGTGGCACATTCCTGGGAGGCCAAGACAGGAGGTTCGAGGTCAGCCTCAGTGACTTAGTGAGACTCTCAGCCACTTAGCAAGACCCTGTTTCAAATTGAAAAGGGCTGGGGATGTAGCTCAGAGGTAGAAAGTCCCTGGGTTCAATCCCTGGAACCAAAAAACAGCTGCTTGCTGAAGTCAGTTGAGAGAAACCCGAGGAGCTGGTGGGCAGCTCCTGTACAGACCTGCTGGAGCTGCGCGCTGAGGGGCGCCTGGGCATTGTTGTCATTGCTCTTCTGTTTCGGTGCAGAGTGTAGGATGCTTCCGAAGAATGACATCCACGCGCATGTACCTCATGCAGCTCACCAGAGAAAGGAGAGGAAGATCGTTACATACCCGAAGACCCTCAAAGTCGTACAGTCCAATCGTTTGGGGTGTTGTTTTTTTATTCCCAGTACTTTCCCATCTCCTTTTCTTTTGCATGTTGAAGAGCTTTGGGAAAGGGCTGCATTGTTCAAAAATAAAATCTCATCAATTGAAGATGCATTTTTGAACTATAAGTCAAATGGACTGAATGCAAAATACCTTCGGGAGAGACATAGTTCTGTCTTCCTCACTTCCCTTGGGAACACTGCTGTCCCTCCCACCCCCCAACCAAGACAGAATGGTGGAACTACAGCATTTGACAAGGACATCATTAGGACTTCAACTTTGTACACAAAAAAGCAACCTCCAGCCAGGTGTGGTGGCGCCTGCCTGTATGCCCAGTACATGGGAGGCTGAGACAGGAGGATTGCAGGTTGGAGGCCAGCCCCAGCAATTTAGCAAGCCCCTATTTCAAAACAAACAAATGAAATAGGGTTGTGTGTGTAGCTCAGTGGTAGAACACCCCTGCGTTCAATCCCCAGTACTGTTCTGGTCGGCATTCTTGTAGGTATAATCTAAAAGATTGACCATGTAACTTAGAGAAAAGAAGATTTATTTTCTTACGGTTTTGGGCTCAGTCCATGTGAGGCCGGGGACCGCGGATTTCAGGGCATGGTGGTGGGAGATAAAGAGAGGCGGAGTGCATGGGCTGTGCTCCTCACATCATGGAGGCCAGATGCAAGAGAGAGAGCGGAGGGGGGGGACCACATATAATCCCCAAGGCCGCACCCCCAGGGACCCACCTCCATCCACACCCTGCCGGCCTACCAGGTACCACCAGGTAAATCCATTACAGTGGATTTATCCACTGCTGGGATTACAACCCTCATGACTCAATTACATCAGCTCCAAATATTAATAAATGAGCTCTTTAGGGAACATTTCATGTCTAACTATAACAAGTACCAACACCAAAAAATAAAAGAAAAAGAAAAAAGCAACGTGCAAACTTTGGAACTCTTTCTCAGTAGAAAGTGTTCAGAGAAATGCAGGGAAAGCGACCCTTACTGTCCAGTGGTCACCCTTGTCTGGTGGTGGCCGTATCTGTTGGAGCAGCTGGGACTGAGGAAGAGCTGCGAATTGGGCTGCTCTCTACATTGGAGATTTGGAGGCCTTCGTTCCTACCAGACTTTGTGTAACTTTGTTTGTTTTTGGTGCTGGGGATTGAATCCAGGGGCATTCTGCCTCTGAGCTACAACCCAGCCCTTTTTTACTCTTTTATTTTGAAACAGGGTCTCCCTAAGTTGCTGAGACTGGCCTCCTTGAACCTGCGATCCTCCTGTTTCAGTCTCCCAAGTACTGGAGTTACAGGTGTGCACCACCGCTCCTGGCTTGCTTTGGACGATTTTTAAAAACAATCATAGAGGCTTTCTCCAACATGCTGCGCTGTGTTTTCACCATCTTGGTTCAGGTCTATACACACACACTGATCGGATCCGACATCATCACTCCCAACTGAAACTGGAGCTCAGAGAAATGAGGAAACATGCTTAGAGTGACCCAGGAGAGCCGACTTTTTTCAATGGATTGCTGTAGGAAGTAGCGCGGGATAAAGCAGGAAGTGAAGAGGACGGGGACTCTGGGCTTCTCTCTTCCTGGTGCATGTTTATTGCTCTGTTTGATTTTGAATGAAAAGGTGTTGGATATCTGTCCTTGCTGAGAATCACTTATTTTGAGAATTCAGTGTTAAAATCCTTTGGATGTTGAAATTCTATTTAGAAAATTCTCCAGAGCTGGGCATGGTGGTGTACACCTGTAGTAGGGAGGCTGAGACCTGAGGATTGCGGGTTCGAGGCCAGCCTCAGCAACTTAGTGAGACCCTCTTTCAACATTAAAAATAAAAAGGGCTGGGGGTGTAGCTCAGAGGTAAAATGCCCCTGGGTTCAATCCTCAGTAACCCCCGCCCCCCAAAAGAAAAGAAAAGGAAATTCTCCAGGAAAAAAAAGCTTGGTTGTACCTAAACTCAGGTAGTCAAATCACTTTTCTGTTTACCCACAGCCGCTGAGTGCATGCTGTATGAGGTGGATCCAAGTTGACTGAGTTCAAATCCATTTAGTCCAACTCGTCCAGAACCGTATGGTCACCAGCAGAATCCTCACATGTACATGAAGTGGGGGAAGTGGACATATAGAGCCAACCGAAGCTCAAAGATTTTTCCCCTTTTCAGGTTGTTGTGACCAGTTTTGATTTTTCTTGAGTGTATATTTAACCTGTTGATTTTTCCCTCTCTGGTGTGTAATTGTTGTTATATATTAACCTAATGCCAGGCAACAGCACGAACTTCCAAGTCGCACTGGTGGGTTTTGCATCCTGTGTAGGACAGAGTTCAAACCTCTGATATTTCATGGTCTGAGCTCTCCTGCCAAGAGACTGGACCTGAAATAAAGTCATACCACTGTGGTGTGACCTCTTTAGTGAAGACTTGAAAAGGTAGGATAGGTCCAGTTTGTGGCTTTCAAATAAAATGGTCCTGCTGGGCGTGGTGGCACACGCTTGTAATCCCAGTACTTGGGAGGCTGAGACAGGAGGATCGCAGGTTTGAGGCAAGCCTCAGCAACTTAGTAAGGTCTTACACAACTTAGTGAGACTCTGTTTCAAATAAAAAATAAAATAGGGCTGGGTGTGTAGCTTGGAGGTAGAATGCCCCAGCAGGGTTCAATCCCCAGTACCACACACACAAAAAAAATAATAAAATGGTCCTTTGGTTATCTTAGTGAAAATCAGAGTTAAGGGGAAGTTCACGGTTGGACTATTGTTCTTAGTTGAAGGTCAAGTGGCCCTAACTTGAGAAGTCACGAGGAAGTGCCCGCTGGTTTACAGACTCTGAGTAGAGACAACTCCGCCTTCAGAGGTTCGCTGGGAAGCCAGCTTTTGGCCAGTGCGTGTGCCCACGTCACGTCGTGTCTTGCCTCTCCGGGGGATCTGCTTTGTCACCGCACTCACTGCTGGTGTGGACCCCCTACCTTCAGGTGGATGTGAGCCTTTCCTCGTCCTGAGCACGGAAGCGCCACACTGGGACGTGTTGGTGGCACCGAGCAGATGACAGCTTGAGTTGCAAACATCGGGCAGTAAGAGTATCTGTCTCTAACAGTGCCCCACATGTGTGACAGGCACTTGGGGAACTTTACTGCTTGTTTACGAAGAATTTCCTTCACTAGGGATTTTACTTATTAGCAAACTACTGCTGTGAGCATCAATTTTAAGGGCCTATAATTTTGATTTTTGGGATTCAAGGCTGTAATTTATTCTAAAGCGATCAGTAAGAAATCAACCTTCGTAGAGGACTCAAGCAACTGAGATTTGAAAGGGCCAAGTTAAGTGATGACTTATATTACCTCTGGAAATAATTGCTCCCTTAATTTAAAATCCATTAATAGCCTCCTACAATTTTTTTGACATCATGATTATTGATATGTTTTTTAATATGGTCTCATTTCAGAAACCTTCATCAAATCATTGGTTTTAACATAATAGGCATGGTGTTTTAAAAATCATATGATAGCCAGGTGTGGGTGGTGCAGGTTCGAGGCCAGCCTCAGCAACTTAGCGAGGCCCTCTGCTACTTGAGGAGATCCTGTTTCAAAATAAAACAAGAAAGGGCTGGGGGTGTATCTTGGAGGTCTGGGTTCAATTCCCAGCAACCCTCCCCCGATCATATGATGTATTTTATTAAAGGTTTCTAATTACCTGGATTTAACTTAGATAACATGCAAATAAGTACAAATAAATGTTTTCCTTAATGGCTCCCCATATTAGAGTGCCCCAGAGAAACAGAACCAATAGGATATGTGTATGTGTGTTTACATATGTGTGTGTGTGGTTTTTTTGAATTTTCAAATATGTGCTTATTCATAATGAGATTATCTTAGAAGGGGCCCAACTCTAAACATGAAATTTAGTTATGCTCCATATATACCCCATACACCTAAGCCTGAAGGTAATTTTAGGCAGTGTATAAATGTATTTATTTATTTATTTTTAAATAGGGTCTCGTTAAATTGCTGAGGCTGGCCTCGAACTTGCAATCCTCTTGTCTCAGCCTCCCAAGTACTTGGATTACAGGCATGTGCTACCAGTGCCTGGCAATTTATGAAGTATTTTTAATAATTCTGAGCATAAAAGGAGGTTTCATGGTGTGGACTTTTCACTTGTCATGTGTATCATTCAGCTTTTCTTGACCATAACAAAACACCCAAGGCAAGCTGCGCACGAAGAGGAGGAGGCGTATCTAGCTCACAGTTTTGCGGGCTGAAAGTCCAGCTCTCACGGTGCAGGCTGTGGCGAGGCCTCTGTCGGCTGCCGCCTCTTGGTGGACGGCAAGATGGGAGGGAGCCTTTGTGCCTGGGAGGAGTCTCATCTCCAGACAGGAAGATGGGGTGGGGGGAGACCCGGGCTTTTTACACCAATCCCATAGTGAGAACTGACAAAGGCCCTCCCAAGGACACTTCCCCAGGGACCTAAGGCCCTCCCCAGGCTCCATGTCACCTCCAGTACTCTGCCCTGGGGACCAAGCTCCTGCCAGTGAACCCTGGGGGACAGACAGCTTGCAAACCCGGGGGGTTCGCTCTGGAACACTCGGGGTCGCAGATGTCCAGGTTCTGGGTACTGGGCTGGGGAGGTTCTGCTTGAGTTGGCAGCTTGCTCACGCGATTCCCCGGGCTGGCAAGGTCCGAGGCCCGCCGAGGCCCGGCGTGGGAATTCTCGAAGCAGTTGGTGCTTTAGTCTGAAAAACAAGGGGTAATCTTGAGGCTGATATATATGTATGTATTTTGTTTTTTGGAGGGGTACTGGGGATTGAACCTAAGGGCATCCTACCTCCGAGTTACATCCCCAGCACTTTTTATTTTATTTTATTTTATTATTTTATTTTATTTTTGGTACTGGGAATTGAGCCCAGGGGCATTCTACTCCCAAGCTACACCCCCAGCCCTATTTTATTTTTATTTTGAAGCAGAGTCTCACTAAGTTGCTGAAGCTCGCCTCAAACCCGTGAGCCTCCTCTCTCAGCCTCCCAAGTACTGGATTACAGGTGTGTGCCACAAGGCCCGTCTGAGGCTGAATTACTTTCTTTCCTGGGAACCTCTGTCTTTTAAGGACTTCTACTGATTGGACGAGGCCCACCCACATGATGGTGGGTTATCTGCTTTGCTCAAAGGCTACAGACTTAACTGCCAGTCACGTGTCAAGAAGGTCTTCACAGCAGCATCCAGACTGGTGTTTGACCAAAGAACTGGGCACCGCGGCCTGGCCAGGCCGACACATAAACATGACCCACTGCAACCACCGGGTGAGGAAGTGTGGATGCCATGTTATACACAAAGACACTGAGGAGGAGTCATCCCTCCTCCACCTGCTCTCCCATGTACAGTTAGTTATAAACTGAGGCCAGAGCTGGGTGCAGTGTGCGCGCCTGTAATCTTAGTACTTGGGAGGCTGAGACAGGAGGATCAGAAATCTGAGACCAGCCTTGGCAACTTAACAAGATCTTGTTTTAAAATAAAAAGAAGCCGGGTGTGGTGGCACATGGCTGCAATCCCAGTATTTGGGAGGCTGAGACAGGAGGATCGCATTCGAGGACAGCCTCAGCAAGTAGTGTGACTCGCATCAACCTAGCGAGACCCTGTTTCCAAATAAAAATAAAATAGGGCTGGGGGTGTAGCTCAGAAGTAGAATGCCCCTGGGTTCAATCCCCAGTAAAACACACACACACACACACACACACACACACACACACACACACGCACACACAGTAAAGCCAGAAAATTAGGAATTTTGAGAGTAGCCACAGGAAAATCTGGTGTTTCGCCAGCAACTTGGAGTTACTTAACATGGCTAAAGTCAGCCATTTACGGTATGTCCTGTGTCAATGTATTTGCTGGGGACTGATAAAAGGATTGGAGAGAAACCACAGGAAGGCTTAGCCGCATTGATGGCAGGTACCGCAAAGCTCAGAACTGGAGAATGCCACAGTGCTCTCTGAGTCCAGAGTCCAGCTGAGATGGATTGACTGTGTCCTCGGGGTCTGAATCGTGCCACTGCGCTGGACACAACAGCTAAAGCCACGTTAGTCACTGTTCAGAACGTCTCAGCCCTCAGTTCCGGGAAGCTGAAGCAGCCCACAGCAGCAGTGTGACAGGCTCCTCAGATTCGTGCCCTGGAAATGCGGGCTTTAGAGAGGAGCTCCACGGGGCAGCTCGAACTATTGATCCAAGTGAGAGGAAAGAGGGAGGCAGGGCAGGGAGACCAAGAGGTAGGCATGGAAATAGTAGCGCCTTTGGGTTTCGTATATACTCAGGAAGCGCTAATTGACTCATTTCTCCAGAAAGTGGCTTCATTTCTCTAATGGCACACTTACTATGCTGTTTAGTTGAAAAGAGCTTTCGTGTGGGTAGATGCAAAGGTGTGGGCTTATGCAAACCAGGCAGAACAAACAGAGAGACTTTTATTCATTCTTTTCTTTGGGGAGGCGTTTGTAGCAAACACCAGGTTGCATGGCGTGGTATTTTGGCAAGAAACCACTTTCTTCACAGCAGTGTCCCCTGCGGATCTCTACGTATGTGTGTATGTCTGTATGCATGCATGCATGTATGCATGTATATTTATTTATTTATTGGTACTAGGGATTCAGCCCAGGGGAATTCTGCCTCTGAGCTCCACCCCCCAGCCCTATTTTTTTTTTATTTGAAACAGGGTGTCACTAGGTTGCCGATGGCCTCACTAAGTTGCCGAGACTGGCCTCCAACCCTGCCATCCTCCTATCTCAGCCTCGCAAGTACTGGGATTCCAGGCATGCGCTACTCTGTTCAGCTGTAAAATTACCTTTTATGGCTGAAAAATATTCAATTATGTGGGCGTATCACATTTATGCATGCATCAGTTGGTGGGTCTTTGGTTTGTTTCTACTTTTGGACTGCGAGGACTAATGTTGCTGTCGACACTCACAGACAAGTGTTTTGTGCGTGCGTATGCTTTCAACTCTCTTGGGTCTATTCCTAGAAGTAGAATTGCTGAGTGATAGGATAGCTGTGGCCACTGTTTGGAGGGACTCCCTAACTGCCTGCCCACTAGCAAGGTAGTGATTCTGATTTCTTCACATCCCTGCCAACATTTGGGCTTCTTTGCAACAATAGAGTATTATGTCAGACTCTTAATTATTTGGGCAGTGGTATCTATCAGGTGAGTTTTCTAGGCTTTTTGTTTCTGCCTCCCAAGTTACTGACTTGTTGGTTTCACTTGAATATCTAGTTTCACTTCCTTGGAGAGAGGAGGGCGAAGAGAACGTGAAAATCTTAAATCTGTTAAAATAGCTACATATTAACATCTGTTAACAAGCTGGCTAAAAGTGCTTGAGAAGGAAAAGCCTGGATTTATTAGCCTAAGTGATATTTAGGATTAATGGCAAGTAGACCTGTAGGACTGGAGATATATTCTTGGCTATCATAATAATTTGTGAGTTTTGTGTTTTTGTTTATGAAACTATGAAAAGTTAGTTGGTCATGGTGGCACACACCTGTAATCCCAGTACTTGGGAGGCTGAGACAGGAGGATTGCAGGGTGGAGGCCAGCCTCAGCAACTTAGTGAGGTTCTTAGCAACTTAGCAAGACCCTGTTTTAAAATACGATAGGGCTGGGAGTGTAGCTCAGAGGTGGAACACCCCTGGGTTGTTCAGTCCCCAGTAACACACATACACATACACACACACACACACACACACACACACACACAACACACACACACACTCACAGAAATTCAACTACTGTGACAGCAGTTAACCTAATGTAGAGTTCTCAAAATATTGTAGGGGATCTGGGACAGCTTCTGTAAAAACTTCCTATATTGCGCGTATCGGGTGGAGTATCAGTATGTCAATGGTGTGTTGCACAAATCCCTCGTGAGGATAGAGGCGGCAGGCCTCCTGAGGTTTGGAAGCAGAAAGCGGCCCATTGTGAACCAACGTGACTTGGAAGCACCGCACGCCAACCTTTCAAAGTCCACATGAACTTTGTTTCCTAAGTTTACTATTTATATGACAGACAGTGTTTATTTTAATATTAAAGTTGGAAATTGCGTAACAGCAAATAAAAGGAGCTGCACCTGCCTCTGGAGCACTGAAAATGGGTGTGGTGGCGCACTCCTGTAATCCCAGTACTTGGGAAGGATCGCAGGTTTGAGTCTAGCCTCGGCAACTTAGCAAGACCCTGTTTCAAAATAAAAAGTAGAATAGGAAGTGGGTGTAAGATGTAAGGAGATAAGATGTCCCTGGTTCAATCCCCAGTGCCAAAACTAAATAAACAAACCAATAAATAAGGTGAAAAGCCTATTTCGGATACATAATTGCTTTGCTGCATGTCCCAGAAATGGGAAAAACAAGTCCCCAAGCCACTTTGACATTAAAGCCTTCAGAGCTCGGCAGCACAGCCCAGCAGAGTGAGGACAAGGCGTCCTGGGTGGCGGGTCACCTTCGAGTGTTGCTCTTCTCTTTCATTCTGCCAGTGGTGCAGATCGGTTTCCTAAATAAGTGTTGATTGTAATTTAAAACTGGACATGTGGTCAAGCAAGGCATTGCTTCGTTGTGTTGCCTCTTTCTCTCTCCCTTGTTCTGCAAACCCTAATTAGGACTGTGTGGGCCTGACCCATGTGCCGTCATTAGGACACAGAACTGATAAAGGTTCTGAACTTCAGCAGCTCTGGGTGAGCGCCTGCAATGGCAGGTTGTCAAGTAATCCTGAAGTTCTGCTGATGACATAAGGATTCAATTTGTAGAGCTGGGCGTGGTGGCGCACGCTTGTCATCCTAGTACTTGGGAGGCTGAGACAGGAAGATTGCAGGTTCGAGGACAGCCTCCGAAATTTAGTGAGGCTCTTAGCAACCTAGTGAGACCCTGTTTCCAAATAAGAAATAAAATCGGTCTAGAGGGGAGAGTGTAGCTCAGAGGTAGAATGCCTCTGGGTTCAATTCCCAGTACCACACACACACACGCACACAAAAAAAAGTTGGAGAATATATATATGTCCTGAGAACCAGGAAATCTCTTTTTTTTTTTTTTTTGGTACTGGCGATTGAATTCATGAGCAGTCTACCTCTGAGCTACACTCCCAACCCTTTTTTAATATTTATTTATTTATTTAATTTGTTTATTTAGTGGTACTGGGGATTGAACCCAGAGGCATACCCCCAGCCTGATTTATTTCTTATTTGGAAACAGGATCTCGATAAATTGCCGAGGCTGGCTTTGAACCTGCAATCCTCCTGTCTCAGTCTCCCAAGTACTGGGATTACAAGCATGCACACCATGCCTGGCTTATTTTTTAATTTTGAAACAGAGTCTCACTAAGTTGCTGAGGCTGGCCTTCAACCTGCGATCCTCCTGTTTCAGCCTCCCAAGTATTGTGATGACAGGCATGCACCACCACTCCCGAGAGAACCCCGAATAAAATGTTAAAGTTGTAGGACAGCTTGGAGGTTTGCAAGCCAGCTCCCACCCCTCTGTCATCCGTGACTCCAAACCTTGCTAGACTGCATGTTCTGCTTGTAAACAGCTTTGATTGTTAGTGAATTCTCTGTCACAGAATGAAAAACGCTCACATCCTGCGTACTGATTCTGCCATAGAGTGTGCCTCGGAACACACTTCTAACCTTTCTTCCAAAAGACAATGATGTGTTACCTTCCCTAGAAGTTGTGCTTTTGAAGCCGCAAGTCTCCGGATCCTTCTAATGTTTGTGGAAGGTGCCGGTGACAGAAGCGTTGTCCAGACCCATCTGTGGTTTATACGTGTTTCCTCTCAGTCGTGGTGCTGGGAACTGGATATATTACCCCAAGCTGACTGGCCAGATGAGGGGTGGGAAACGCTTGCCTCTGGATCTGAGCTCTACTTCTGTACTCTTCTCTACTCTGAGCCTGTGAGTGTATTGGGATTTTCGATGGATGCATGACAGTGTCAGATCACATCGGCCATCCAGGCCACCGTATCTTGGGACTTTTTTTCAAGTGATTTGCTTGTGTGGCAAGTATTCCCATGAAGCTGGGCGTGGTGGCACATGCTTGTGATCCCAGTACTTGGGAGGTTGAGACAGGAGCATCACAGGTTCAAAGCCAGCCTCGGCAACTTAGCGAGGCTCTCAGCAACCTAGTGAAACCATTTCCTAATAAGAAACAAAATCAGGCTGGGGGTGTGGTTTGGAGGTAGAAAGCCTCTAGGTTCAATCCCCAGGACCCCCCCCAAAGTTCCCATGTAAGCCATATATGGTTAATTTTTAACTTAATTTTTTAGCCCTAGCTATGAATATTTATTATAGTAATAGTACCATTAATAATAATGTCTGCATTATCAGCAAAAAAGAATAGCATGGTGGTTAAGGGCTTAGAACTGGAACCAGAGCATATGAGTTCAAATCCTGTCTCCTTTCCGTATCACTGTGTGGCCTGGAGATAATTAAATAGGATAGTGCCCGTGAGGCCCGCGCCATGGCTCCTGGCGCATGGAGAAGGATGAACGCTGAGAGCTAATATGTTCTTTGGCAGACGTGTACTAGGCTCAGCCACAGGCATTTTCTTACTGAACCCAACTGCAGCTTGACCAATACCATTGTTGCTCCTCCCTTGCTTGGATGTGGGACCCGAAGCCCAGTGCACCATGTCACTTGTTCAAGGACACGGAGTTACCGAGTGGCGCAGCAGGAATTTGAACACAGTTCTCTGATGCTGAGTGGTCGGCATACCGTGTTCACGCTATTCCATGTTATTTACATACGTATTTTCTGATTCATTTTTTTAATACTTGTATATCTTTGTGTGTGTGTGTGTGTGTGTGTGTATGTGTGATACTGGAGATTGACCTCAGGGGCATTCTACCTCCAAGCTATATTCCCAGCCCCTTATATATATATATATATATATATATATATATTTGTGTGTGTGTGTGTGTGTGTGGTACCGGGGATTGAACCCAGGGGCATTCTCCTCCGGGCTACACCCCCAGCCCTATTTTTTATTCTTTATTTTGACATAGGGTCTCACTAAGTTGCGGAGGACCTCACTAAGTAGCTGAGGCTGGCCACGAACCCAGATCCTCTGGTCTCAGCCTCCCAAGTACTGGGATTACAAGCATGCGCCACCACGCCGGGCTTTAAACAATATTTTTCTTTGTGCAGCTGTTTGGCAAAATAAAATATGAGCAACTTTATATTATATATAAATATATATAAAGCAACTTTATATTTTTGTCCCCCTGTGGTCTCCTTAAATTACCTGTGTAGTTAGTTCTCCTACCCTTGATGAAAACTCCAGTTAACGCCACTGACTCTTGTGGTCATTTTTGGTTCACAAAAATCTCACAGTCACTTGAAATTAAAAACAACCACAAGAACCAAAAAAGCACTAATTTCTGCATTGAAAATGCTCAATTTCAGGTAGTGATCAAAACTTTAATCTTGCTTTAAAACTGTGCTCTTCATATTGACAGGGCATGTCTTACCTGTTTGTTCTTTTTTCCTCTCCCAGGAATATTCTTGCTATTCTAAGCCCTTTGTTCTTGCACATAAATTTTAAATTCAGCTAGTCAGAGTCATATACACACCCTAACACACACAAAGTTTGGATTTGGTTGGAGGTATAGTTGTTCTATTAGTTAGCTTTTCATTGCTGTGACCAAGATACATGACAAGAGCAGCTTAGACGAGGAAATGTCTATGTGGGCTCATGGTTTCAGAGGTTCAGTTCAAGGTTGGCCGGCTCCAAGGCAGAAGCATCACTGCGGTACGGCGCGTGGAGGGTAGCGACAGGCTCATGGAATTCAGGAATCCAGGAAGAAGAGAGAGAGAAAGAGAGAACGAAGAGATCTAGTCCCCAAGGCCTAGTCCCCAAGATCTAGTCCCCATGACCTACCTCCTCCAGCCACACCCCTGCCTAGAGTCACCACCCAGTGAGTCGGTTCCAACTAATAACGCATCAGTGTACTATTTCATGATGAAGTTACAGCTTGGATTCAGTCATGTCATTTCAGAACCCGGCTGCATTGCCAACCCTTGAGCTTTTCTGGGGACATTCGAGATCCAAATCATACAGCTACCGTTCAGTGTCCACAGGACATTGGTTCCAGGATCCCATGGCCACCAGGATCCATGGATGCCCAATCCCTCGTACAAAATGGCCTAGTATTTGCATAAAACCTACACACATCCTACACATAAGTAGACATTTATTTATTTACAGGGCTGAGAGGCATGAGAGGCAAGCTCTATGCTGCTGAGCTAAAACCCAAGCCCTCCGGTATACTTTATCATTATTATTATTATTATTATTATTATTAATTACTTGGTGGTACTAAGGATTTAGCCCAGGAGCATTCTACCTCTGAGCTACACCCCCAGCTCTTTTTATTTTTTATTTTGAGACAGGGTCTCACTAAGTTGCTGAGGCTGGCCTCTAACCTGCAATCTTCCTGTCTCAGCCTCCCAAGTACTGGGATTACAAGTGTATGCCACCATGCCCGGCTCTTCTGTGTACTTGAAATCATCTCCAGATTATTTATAACACAGCACAATGTGAGTGCTATGTAAATTGTTGTTGTACTATATTTTATAGGGAATAATGATGAGAAAAAAGTCTACATGTTCAGTATAGATGCACCATTTTTTTCTCCATGATTTCTGGTCTGTGGTTGGTTGAATGCAGGGAGCAGAACCTGCAGGTCCGGAAGCTGGCTGTATTTTTTATTCCTGGTGTTGGGATATGTTAGTTTTTCCTTGGCTTTAGTGCAGTTAACATGCTTCTCAACCCCAGGGCGGGTTTCTGAGCAGGTCCCGCAACCAGCTGCTCTGTGCTGGGTTCAGAGCCTTCTGTGGACCGGGCCGTGCCACTCGCTCTTCAGCTGATGTGCTTTTTAAATTAATAATCTTTATTTTTAGCCCTGCATGTTGGTGTGCACTTTTAATCCTAGTACTTGGGAAACTGAGACAGGAGGATCGCAGGTTCGAGATAAGCCTTATCAACTTAGCAAGACCCTGTTTAAAAAAACACTCTGGGGATGTAGCTCAGAGGCAGAATACACCTGGGTTCAGTCCCCAGAAACACACACACACACACACACACACACACACACACACACACACACTGCCATTGGTGGAGAAATCTGACTACTAAGACAGGAAAATGAGGATGAGCATCATATTCACACTGCCCACAGAGAGGAGGAGATGCCTGAGGGGGGAGGACGGGAGAGAGGGGCGTGAGGTGACAGGCAGGCGTTAGGTGAGAAGAAATGAATGGATAGGGGTTCATTCATTATTTTAAAGATCCAGGTAGGTGGGTGTCCACCTGGGGGCTGGAGTGGACTGGGGGAGGGGTTCAGCCGTGGGACCCGGTGCTGGCTGCTCAGGCGCTGGGAGCGGCTTTCCACCTGTCAGCAGTCTTGAAGGAGGAGCTAGGAAGAAAGGGCTGGAATGTGGGCAGACATGGAGGTGTCTGCTTGGCTGGGAGACAGTAAAACCAGCTGAGATGGAGAGTGCCGGGTAGCTCAGCAGACACCCGGGCGGCCAGGAGCCTGGGCCAGAGCGCTGTGTGTGAATGCCCACCTGCCCCTCGAGCGTGGCTTGCACACAAGAAAGCTGTCTCCCCTTGGCTCACACTCAGCTGTCTCCGGGAGATCAGGTTTTACACAGTTCCTGGTCCTTCGGTTGCAAAGGGACGAGGTTTTCTCTCCTGCGTGATTTCATGGTTGTGCCATGGAGAGAGTTGACAGTCAAATGGGCAGGTGCCAAGAAATCAAAAGCTTCCTTTCGAAGTCCCTAAGAAAGCTGGGTGTGTGAAGCATGCCTGTCATCCCAGTATTTGGAGGCTGAGACAAAAGGATTGCAGGTTCGAGGCCAGCCTCAGCAACTTGGCGAGACCCTGTTTCAAAATTTAAAAAATAATAATAATAATAAAATAAAAAGGGCTGGGGGAGTAGCTCAGAGGTAGAATGCCCTGGGTTCAATGCCCAGTAATAAGAAAAAAAGTATGTGTGGGGGATTTTGCTGCTTCTAGGACCCAAAACACCTAACATTATAATGAAAAACTATCTTTCTTTCATCTTTATCACTCTGAAACTATTCTAAAACTGCTTCAGGGACCAAGGCTAAAAGGACAAACACTTTAGCCTTATTTTCTAATCAATTAGAAAATAACAAAGGCTAGGGGAGTTAGAAGCCAGAATAATATATATATATTTTTTTTGCGGTACCGGGGATTGAACGCAGGGGCGTTCTACCTCCGCGCTACACCCCCGGCCCTATTTTTAATACTTCATTTTGAAACCGGGTCTCACAAAGTTGCGGAGGGCCTCACTAAGGAGAGAGAGAGAGAGAGAGAGAGAGAGAGCGAGCATGCGCGAGCTGAGGCTGGCCGCAAACCCGGATCCTCCGGTCTCCGCCTCCCAAAGTACTGGGATTACAAGCATGCGCCACCACGCCCGGCTTAATAAATATATTTATATTAGTATCACAGGCACAGACTTGGAAAATGCCGGGTTGTGACTCTGACTGAAATCTGTTACTTATGTACCTAAAAACATGCTTTACCTTGAATTATATGACCTGTTGTCTAAATCCTCTTCATAATGTTTATTAGACTATTAATAAGGCAATTATGATCAAAATTTAGTTTTTAATTTTTAAAGCTTTACTGAGATGCAGTTCACATACCGTAAGAACTGCTCACTTTAATTATGTAGCTCGGTAATTTTTAGTGCATTCACAGAGCTGAGCAACCAGCCATGTAATTTAATCTAAGTGTTTCCATCCTCTCCCCAAAACTCTGACACCCATTTATAGCCATAGCCCGTTTCGTTCTTGAGCCTAGACAATCCCCTCTCCAGCTCCGTCTCCGTGGACAGGGCCTTTCCGGACATGCATATCTGTGGAATCACACAGCGCCGCTCTTCATTCTATTACTTACTAGCCTGATGCTTTTGAAGTTCATCCATGTTGTGGCAGTATTTATTTTTATACAATTAAAATAAGTGACTTGGAGCTGGGCGTGGTGGCGCACCCTTGTAATCCCAGTGCTTGGGAGGCTGAGACAGGAGGATCTCAGGTTGGAGGCCAGCCTCAGCAATTTAGTGAGATTCTCAGCAACTTAGTGAGACCCTGTTTCAAAATAAAAAGTAAACTAGGGCTGGGGATGTAGCTCAGAAGTAGAATGTCCCCGGGTTCAGTCCCAAGTACCAAATAAATAAAATAAGTGACTCTACCACTGGTATTGTGGCGCACACCTGTAATCCTAGTACTTGGGAGGTTGAGCAGGAAGATCTCAGGTTCAAGGCCAGCCTCAGCAACTTAGCGAGGCCTTCAGCAACTTAGTGAGACTTTGTTTCAAAATAAAAAATAAAATAGAGCTGGGGGGTTTAACGTGGAGGTAGAATGCCCCTGGGTTCAATCCCCAGTACCTCCCAAGTGACTCTACCATCTTTGATTCCTGTGTCTTTTGATACATCTAAATTTATCCTTCCCTTTCAAGAAACAACAGGGGAGGGTATCCTTCGGCTGGTGGATGTGCGTTCTGTTTTAAGTTCAGAAGGGCGTTGATTATCTCATTCCACAGAAGAGTTTTCTCTTCCACCGAGTCCCAGGCCCTCTTTTGTTTGCAGAGCTGTGCAGTCACACGGAGTAGGTGGCCCTGGAGCAGGAGCCATTCTGCCCATATCAATAAGGGCAGTTTTGGTCCTGCTGAGAATGGCGCACCCTTGATCGACTCTCCCCTGGGGTCAAGTGTCATGCTTGAGCATTCTGGTTCCTACAGCAGCGGGTGGGGCATCCCGTGATGGCTGCGTCCCAGACCTGCGCTCCGAGGTTTTAGCTTCACTTGTCATTTAACGTGCGGTATTAGAAAGCTCCTGTGACTTTTTTTGTATGTGTAAGTTGGGGAAGAAAATTAAAATTGAGGTTTCAGAGCTGAAGGGAGTAGGAGGAAAGAATCTTATAAAATAATAGAGAATAGATTACAGCTGTGCCCCACCATGCCCGGCTTCATGGCTGACTTTTGAAGACAAAAAGTAGCATAGGGTATTTGGGGGGCTTACATTTAATGGGTTCTCCAATACTCAGACTTGCCTCTCTTTTCTTGATTGGTTTATGGGAAAATATGCCAGAAAGTTATTTGCCAGTATTCAGATAATTCACAAGAAGTTTTATATTTTTGTGGTGCTGAGGATGGAACCCAGGGCCCGGCATATGCGAGGTGAGCACTCTACCACTAAGCCACATCCCCAGCCCGAGGTGAACTGTCCCAGTCTCTCCCACGGAAGGGTGAGTTTACACTGTGGACATCCAAACCTCATGTTTACAAAGAGGCCCTAAAAGTTTCATCAAATATTGATTGAGCTGCTATTAGGTGCCGGACCCTGTGCCATATATTTAGATGTTCTGTGGCTAAGGATGACTAAGACAGATCCCATCTGAAAGAGTTTATATCTTCTTGGAGATGGCCCGTCACGCAAAAGCATAACTTGAGATCCTGTGGCGCGTGGTCCGTGAATTGAGGCCTAGTGTCACGGATTTGTATGGGATTTGTGTGTGTCGGGGAGCCATCCTGGGAGTGTCGCTTCCTGAAGTTGACAGTTCCGGAACCGCAGCTCATAGAACAGTGACAGAAGATAAGGTGGGAGGCAGATCACAGTGCCTTGTGATGACAGCCAGCCACTGTCTACGAGCGATACCGCCGTCCTCGCCACCAGCCTTCCAGCCCTGTGTTTGTTACCCCCATCTCACTGACGGACACTCTCAGGAAACACTGCTCAGGGGGGTTGAATTATAGGATAATAAAATTTACCATTTTCTCCATTTTTAGACATGCAATTCAGAGGCATTCAGTTCCCAACATTCACATTATTCTGCACCCACCACCTCCATCCATCTTCAGAATTTTTCCACTTTCCCAAATGGAATCTCTATACCCATTAAACAACGATTCCCCATTTCTCCCTCCCTGAGTCTGGTAACCATCAGTCTATTTCCTGCGCCTGCGAATGTGATCACGCTGGGAACCTCATGGGGGTGCAGTTATACATACTGGGCCTTTTGTGCCTGGCTGCTTTCACTTAGCACAATGTCCTCAAGGTCCATCTACGGTGTAGCATGTGTCGGAATTTCCTTCCTTTGTAAGGTGGAATTATATTGTCTTCTATGTGTATACCACATTTCATTTATCCATTCGTCCATCCCTGTACATTTGGGTTGTTTCTGCCTTTCAGCTCTTCTGAATAGTGCTTCTGTGAACGTGGGTGTACGAACCCCTGTCCCAGTCCCTGCTTTCAACTCTTTTACAGGATGTACTCGGGACTGGAATCGCTGCACTAAATAGTCATTCTGTGTTTAATTCTTGAATACTTTTATTGGTGCATTGTAATTGTACATCACAGTGCTGTTCATAGTCCTACAAACACACATGCACACAGGTCTTGGTGTGATTCCCTTCGGGTCCCACCTGCTCCCCACCCCTCCCGTGCATACTAGTGAGACTGGTAGTGACGCCTTCACAGGGGGCCAGCAGAATGGGAGCTGTTTCTTTCATCAGTTCTTGCTTCAATGATTAACTTTTTGAGAAGCCTTCTTACTGTTTTCCATAGCAGCTGCACCATTTACATTCCTACTGAGAGGGCACAGGAGTTCCATTCCTCCACATCTGCAGTAACGCTTGTCATTTCCTTCCTTCCTTCCTTCCTTCCTTCCTTCCTTCCTTCCTTCCTTCCTTCCTTCTTCCGCCATCCTAAATGGTGTGAGGTAGAGGCCACTGTCTTGTTGTCATTGTTTCTGCGGATGGAGGCCATGCCTCCTGCATGCCAGGCAAGTGATCTACCCCTGAGCTACACCCCGCCCTAAAGCACTGTTTATTATAAAGACACGTCTTATGAAAAGGATGCAAAATTTGTTGGACTTGTAAAGATAAGCTATGGAACTTTAAAGAAAGAAATCTCCCGCTTCTCACCTGTTTTCCGAGGTGTGACAGACGGGACACCCCGAGCCCTCAGGGAGTGGCAGATGGCAGTTGGATGGGCCGAGAGGACAGATGCCGAGTTCAGAGACACTGTTAGCTCTGCTGTTTCCGGCTTGTGATTTGGGATTAACCTAAGATGTTTTTATCTGTGAAATGAGTGTGATAATAGAGGGTATGGCAGTTCCCTGTCCCAAGACACCCCAGTGGATGCCTGAGTCTGTGGATGCTACCAAGCCCAATATAGATTATGTTTCTCCTATACATATAACTATAGTAAAGCTCATTAATTAAGCACAGTAAGGGATTAACAACAATAAGTATTAATAAAAACAATTATAACAATATGCTATAATAAATGTTACAAGAATGTGGCCTCTCTCAAAATGTCTTTGCAGCAGTCTCCATTATCAGACTATCACTGTCGTGTAGTCCTTGTACTCAGTGGCCCTTATGTTACTTAATCCTGGTCTTGGAGCACAAAAATCATGGCGCTTGCCCCGCGGATCTGCCAGAGGACCCGGAGGACCCGAAAAGCATTTCCCTGGAGTGAGAAGATGAAAGCCTTGCTTTATTAAGGATGGGAAAAATCATATTCTTAGGTTGCTACGCTCTAATGGGAAGAAGGAAGAGGACCTTGATGTTATGTTTTTTACCTGGCTGACTGTGGGCCACTGAAACCTTGGAATGAGGGGAAGGGACTACTGTAGGCAGTCTATCTGTCTGTCTATCTATCTCTGTTCATCTATGTCTTTCTCCATCCACCCATATCTTTTCTATCATCTATCTGTCTGTCTCTCCCTCTGTTTGCCTCTCCCTCAATCCATCCATCTCTTTCTCTATTTTTTTTTTTGTACTGGGAATTGAGCCCAGGGGTATTCTACCTCTGAGTTATGCCCCTAGCCCTTTTTATTTTTTATTTTGAAACAGGAGCTCGCTAGGTTGCTGAGGGCCTTGCTAAGTTGCTGAGACTGACCTCGAACTTGTGATCCTCCCATCTCA
Organism: Glis glis; assembly: GCA_004027185.1. Classification (NCBI taxonomy): domain Eukaryota; kingdom Metazoa; phylum Chordata; class Mammalia; order Rodentia; family Gliridae; genus Glis; species Glis glis. Next base: position 676 of record PVJS01014998.1, on the reverse strand, counting down.
GCCTCTCAAATACTGGGACCACAGGCATGCACCACCACGCCCGGCTGTATCTGCTCCTCACCACCCTCTCCTGGTGGTCCTACCTGATTCCACTGCAATGGGAGGAACCGAGGGGACATCTCTGCATGCTCGAATGCATAGTGTCTCGAGGCTCTTCCTTGCTGAGAGACAAGGGAACCAGCCACAGGAGCCTCTTTGGAATGGGGTGGCAGATTTCCTTTCTCGTTGGCGTCTGCTCCAGGGACGCCAGTCTTGGTTGTCTTTCAGGTGCGCTCAACCCTTGTGGCCCTGAACTCCTTGTATAACTACCCAGGCAATACGCGCAGAGTTGCCAAACTGCCAGCCTCTATTGCGTCAGGACCCTGGTCTCCGAGGGACTATCGGGCCTTACAGAGCTGTCTATTATATCATTATAGTTCTGAAATTATAATTGGAAAAGAAATGAACCATCAGGAGCTGGGCGTGGTATAATCCCAGTACTTGGGAGGCTGAGACAGGAGGATCCGGGTTTGCAGCCAGCCTCAGCTACTTAGTGAGGCCCTCCGCAACTTAGTGAGACCCTGTTTCAAAATAAAGAATGAAAAATAGGGCTGGGGGTAGAGCTCAGAGGTAGAATGCTCCTGGGTTCTATCCCCAGTACCGCAAAAAAAAAAAAAAAAAGAAATGAACCAGCAGA
>PVJS01014997.1:16358-39613 GCA_004027185.1 Glis glis | reverse complement strand
GTTTCAAAATAAAGTATAAAAAAATAGGGCCGGGGGTGTAGCGCAGAGGTAGAACACCCTGGGTTCAATCCCCGGTACTGCAAAAAAAAAAAAAATAAATGAATAAAAAATAAAGAATAAAAAATAGGGCTGGGGGTGTAGCTCGGAGGTAGAATGCCCCTGGGTTCAATCCCCAGTACTGCAAAAAATAAAAATAAAAAAACCCATATTATGTGGACTAAAGAAAGTAATAAAGAGCAGAAGTAAATGAAAAGAGACAAACAAAAAACTAAAAAGCCCAAATTTGTTTGTAAAACAATAGTAAAATCAACAAATAGCAAGAGAAAGAGAGAAAACAAGAAAACAGACTTCTAGGTTTCCAGTTCTACATATAAGGTATCTTAGATGTTATCACCCATCGTAGCAACAAGTTAAAAGCTGAGAAGACTGAAAAACCAACTCTTCTAAGATCTGGAGGAGAGCTGAGAACACAAGGCAGACATAGCCCTCAGGAGTGGAAAGACAAACAGGTAAACACAGAGTAGAAACCACTGATTTAGGATGACATCACTACAGACCCCACACACATTAAAAGGGTAATAAAGGAATACTATGCATGCCTCTAGGCCCACAAATTTTGATAACTTAGATGAAATGGACTGATTCCTTGAAAGTTATAAGCTGTCAAAATTCACACAGCAAGAAATAGACAATTTGAATAGGCCTATACCTATTAAAGAAATTGAATTAATAATTAATAGCCTTCCAAAAGAGAAAGCACCGGGCCCAGATGGAATCACTGGTGAAGTTGACCAAACATTTAAGGAAGAAATTATATCAATTCCTTAAAACTTCTTTAGAGGACAAAAGCAGAAGGAATACTTTCTGATTCTGGGAAGCCTGTATCACCCTACAGCAAACACAAGCAAACAAAAATACAAAAAAAAAAGAAAAAAAAGATAAAGAAAAAGAAAGAAAACCACAGACCAATATCTCTGCCAATTGAATCCAACAATGTATAGAAGGAATTATACACCACAACCAAGTGGGATTTATCCCAGGTAAGCGAGGCTGGTTCAACATTCAAAAACCAACTAATATACTCCATCACATCAACAGGTTAAAAGAGAAAAATCACATAATCATATCAAGAGATGCAAAAAAGTATTTGACAAAATACAACACCCACTCATGATAAAAAAAACCTCTCTGATAACTAAAAATAGAGAAGAACTTTCTCAACTTGATAAAAAATATCTGTAACAGCTACAGCTAACATTACACTTCATAAAAAACTAGAAGCTTTTCCATTAAGATCAGGAACAAGATTATGACATTCCCTCTCACTACTGTTTTTTGACATTGTAGTGAAAGTTCTAATGCACTAAGACAACAAAATGAAATAAAAGGTATACAAATTGGGGAAAGTAAAATTATCTATGTTGGCAGATGACATGACTATGTATGTAAAAAAATCTAAAAATCAAGAAGAATCAACAAAAAACTGATGGAATGAATAAGCCATTGTAGCAAGGTTGCATAATACAAAGTTAATATACAAAAATCAATTACTTTTCTCTCTTTATGGGGGGTGCTGGGGATCTAACCAAGAGCCTCGTGTGTGCTAAGCAAGCACTCTACCACTGAGCTAAAGCCCCAGTTCTCGATGCTTTTCTATATAGTAGCAAGAAACAAGTAGAATTTTAAATTTAAAATATAATACCATTTACATTAGCACCTCCAAAAAGTTAAATATTTAGAAATAAATCTAACAAAATAGGTATAAGATCCACAAAAGGAAAACTATAAAACTTTGATCAAAGAAATCAAAGAACTAAATAAATGGAATGCAGATAGGAAAACTTGACATTTTCAAGATGGCAGCTCTTCCCAACTTGATCTATAGATTCAACCCAATCCCAATCAAAATCCTGTAAATATCAATGAACTTACTCTAAGGTTTATAAGAAGAGATTCAGAAAAGATTCAGAATACCTAACACAGTATGGAAGGAGAACAAAATTTCTTGTTGATTCTTCTAGATTATCTACGTGGGGACCATGTCTCTGTTACGAAGTCAAGACTCACTGTAAAGCTACAATAGTCAACACAGTGTGGTATAGTAAAAGAATAGACAAATAGGTTAAGGAAACAGAACAGAGAGCCAGAAATAGACCCATGTAAATATAATCAACTGATTGGAGGGGGAAGGAGTTACTGGGGATTAAACCCAGGGGCATTCTACCTCTAGGATACACTCCCAGCCCTTTTTATTTTTTATTTTGAAACAGGGCCTTGCTAAGTTGCCAAGAGTCTCACTAATTTGCTAAGGATGGTCTCGATACCTCCTGTCTTAGCCTGAGGGATACTGATATTGGGGTAGGATATGAAGGATAATAAGGGATGACAATATGTAGGAATTCTCTGTACCTCCTTCCCAATTTTACTATGAACCTAAAACTTCCCTTAAAAAAAGAGTTTTAAGATGAAAGTGAACACAGTTACCAATATCAAGAATGAAGGTGTAAGAAGGCATATTACAACTGAGCCTATAGACAAAAAGAGCCAGGCGTGGTGGCGCACACCTGTAATCCCAGTACTTGAGAGGCTGAGACAGGAGGATCACAGATTCAAAGCTAGCCTCAGCAACTTAACAAGACCCTGTTTCAAAATAAAATAGGGCTGGGGATGTAGCTCAGAGGTAGAATGCCCCTGGGTACAATCCCCAGCACCACAAAAAATAAAAATAATAGGACAAAAAGGAAGCCAGATGTGATGGCACACCCCTGTCATTACAGTACTTGGGAGGCTGAGATAGGATTAACACAGATTTGAGACCAGCCTCAGCAACTTAGTGAGACCCTGTTTCACAATAAGAACCAAAAAGGGCTGGGAGTGTAGCTCAGAGGTAGAATGCCCTTGGGTTCAATCTCTAGTACAAAAACAAGGACAAAAAAGAAAACAAACAAGTTTATGAAAATAATTTTTACAACTTAGATTCAAGCACAAATTTTTTGAAAAATGAAACTTAACAAAATGATGTAAAATGACATAAAGATATGAACATTCTCATATATATTAAGGAAATTGAATCTTGCATCAAAACTTTCCCCACAAAGAAAACTTCAGGCCCAGCTGATTTCACTGGTGAATTCTAAGGTTCACAAAAGAACTTAGTGTTAACACAAATTCTTTCAGAAAATAGAAAGTAAGAGATTGCTTTTTAACTCAATTCTTTGAGGCTCATATAACCCTGAGATAAAACTTGACCAGGAAATTTAAAAAGCACTACAGAATAATAATATCTTTCATGGACATACACAAAAAAAACTCAATGAAATATTAGTAAATCAAATATACCAGTATATGAAAATGGTAATACATCATGATCATTTGGAGTTTACACCAGGGATAATAAAAGCGCCTTTTACCTGATCTTATGGGGAAAGGATTCAATATTTTACCATTGAGTATTACAAATTTTTCTAAAGATGTTCTTTATCAGATTGAAGTAGTTTCCTTCTATTTTTAATTTGCTGTGAGATTCTAGCATAATGGGAATTGCATTTTGTCAAGTACTTCTTTTGTGTCTATTGAAATGTTCAAATAGTGTTTCTTTCTTAACCTGTTAATATGATGAATTACATTGATTTCCCAATGTTAGAAAACAGAAAGGAAGAGATCAGAAAGGAAGACGTAAAACTGTCACTGTTCACAGGATTGTTTACTTAGACAGCAGTTTTATTCAGAAGAAATAGTTCCCCAAACCAGAAACATCCCAGGTATCTATGAACAGGAGATAGCTTTAAAGAAAAACTTTAAAAAACTTGCATTACATTTATATAATGTAACACTACTCATCTGTTGATAGGAACAGACCTACTAACACACTCAACAACATGGATACATCTCAAAAATATTATTTTGCCTGAAAGGAGTCTTATATAAAAGAATAAATAGTATGCCACTCCACTCACTCATGGAAAGTTTTAGAACAGGAAAAACTAATCTATACTTGAAAACTGTTCTCATGAACAGTGGTAACTAGAACAACTTCCACTAGAGATTAGTGGGTTTGCAGTGGTCACTGACTGGGAAGCAGCCTCCAGGGACTTTCTGGGTCATGATGATGTCCTGGGCATTGACAGGGGCTTGGGCTACACAGGCATATGCACCTGTCAACATTTATCAAATGTAAACCTTGTACATTTGACTGTATATAAATTTTACCATAACAAAAGAAGCATAGCCAGGCATGGTGGCACATGCCTATAATCCCAGTACTTGGGAGGCTGAGACAAGAGGGTCCTATAGGCTCGAGGCCAGCCTCAGCAACTGAGGGAGACTCTCAGCAACCTAACAAGACCCTGTTTCCAAACAAAAAATAAAATAGGGCCGAGGGGGTGGGGTGGGTAGCTCAGAGGTAGAATGCCCCTGGGTTCAATCCTCAGTACCCAAAAAAAAATCTAGATTTGAGGCACCTAGAGGTTCCATGTATTATTCTTTTGATTTTTCTAAATGTTGGAGATTTTGTAGTGTTGAGGGGACAAGAGAAAAGCAGAATTATTATTTTTATGCTTTTTACTGGTGCTGGGCATTGAATCCAGGGTCTCACGCATGCCAAGCACATGGTCTACCACTGCACTACACCCCCAGCCTCTGGAAATATTATTTTTAAATGTGAATTAGTATTACATGGCAGACAGTATGGTACTGAAAGTCTGAAGTTGAATGATGAATAACTGTCTCTTGGCATGCTGTCAGAGTCAGTATCACTTCATTCACAGATAGTGATAACTCACTCACACAGAGGTCTCACTATACACTTGCATTATTCTAAGCTCTTGGGATGGGTTATCTCATTTAATCTTCATGGGAACCATTCCCTCCACAATCTCCTATGAAAGTGTACCACAAGTTAGAGAAAGCGCTCTTTCCTTGTGACACATCACTGCTATGGGAAAAAATGGTCATTATAACTCCACACATCCACAATGGCTCAGAGACAAATGATGCTCCTGAGTTTGAGCAGTGAATAGCGAACACAGCAGCAACTGGTAGCCCTGGCAAGAGCCCTCTGTAATACAATCACTACCCGAGACTAACATTTAGCTGGTCCCACAAATATAGCAGTACCAGTCATTCAAAATATTGAAATATTGACAGGCATGGTGGCATACACCTGTAATCCCAGTACTTGGGAGGCTGAGACAGGAGGATCACAGGCTCAAAGCTGGTCTCAGCAACTTAGCAAAACCCTCAAAACTCAGTAAGACCCTGTTTCAAAATAATAAATAAAATAGGGCTAGGGGTGTGGCTCAGAGGTAGGACATCCTTGGGTTCAATCCCTAGTACCAAAACAAAACACACACACACACACACACACACACACACACACACACACACTCACTCACTCTACATACATACATATTATATATATATACATTGAAATATTTACTAGTGGTAAAAACTCGAACCTTGAGCCCCCAGCATGTCCTCAGCCACTGCCATCACCCAGACCCCTCCATCAGGACCCTCTGTGTCTCTCCTTGTTCAGCAACTAAAGGATTAGCAGAGAGTTCCCAGCTCCTTGCTCCAGAGCTCTGTCTTGTGTCTGCTGTGATTGGTGTAATTGGTTGGTACCATGAAGATCATTACAGTTTAACTGTACACCAGATTAGCCCCCAATGTACTGATGAAAAACCGGAGGTCACAAAAATAAGATAAATTGATAGAGAAGTCAACACTAATAAGCTATAGTAACAAGATTTGAATGAACTCATTCAACTTCCTTCTTAGCCACTATACCTCATAGTCTCAACATCAAAACTCTCAAAAAGAGGCTCATCCCAAATTGTCTTCCTGACTTGATCAGCCCTGGTGTTCGGGCTCCATGAACCATCTCAAAGCAGACTGGCCCCTATGAGACTGACTGGAAGGAAGGCCCCACAGGTGGCACTGAGTGGACAGTCTCCTTCACCAGGCACTCAGACAGAGCTGCTGGGCATAACTACCATGGATCTGGGTTCGTTGATGCTACACCCGTAGCTGAGGCTGACCCAAAGATCAGTTCCTGCCCTTCCACAATTTAGCTATGAAAATGTGTACAACTCCTTTTGAGTTAACCTAAGTTGAGGTGGGTTTCTGTCACTTATTATCAATGAGCTCTAATAACACAGTTGCATTTCACTCCTACAGACAAGCAGAATCAATCCATGAAAGGCAGAGAGGTAAAGGGATTATTACTTCCTGATAACATTTAAAGCAGAGTTGGGCCTTGAAAAGTGATAGAATTTAGATAAGTAAAATGAAGAGGTAAGAGCAATCCACGCCCACTTGCACAATGATACTGCAACTGAAATACAAGTATAAACCCAGCAGTTACCATGATGCCTGCTGAGCAGAACATTCTCAACAAAAGACTTGTTAGAATAATTAATAAGAGGGTGAGTGAAGGAATGAGGATAGCATGGAAACCAGCGGAATGCACCTATCCAACTTCCAGGAAGAGATGTGCGCATGTACACACGCGTCAGAAAGCTGGTAGGACTACCAAGTACAAGAAGGAAACTACATGAAAGATAAGACAGAAATGAAGCTATTTATTTGGGAACAAATGTTAAATATTAATACTTATTTTAACTCAACATATAAAATAAAACCTAGAGTCGGGCATGGTGGTGCACGCTTGTAATCCCAGTATTTGGGAGACTGAGACAGGAGGATCCGGGTTCAAGGCCGGCCTCAGCTGCTTAGTGAGACCCTCCGCAACTTAGTGAGACCCTGTTTCAAAATAAAGAATAAAAAATAGGGCTGGGGGTGTAGCCCGGAGGTAGAATGCCCCTGGGTTCCATCCCCAGTTCTGCAAAAAAAAAAAAGAAAAGAAAAGAAAACCTAGGCATGCCATCTTACAGAGAAGTCTAACACTCCTTTGTCTGGCTAATCTGTATTTTCATCCCTCCCCCTATTTCTACTGTCATTTCTATTAATAAATAGATAATTTCATGTAAAAAGAGGAAGCACTAGAAGGGTTTTGAGCAGGTAGGAAATAGAATGAAAAATATATTTAATGCAGAGCTGTCTGCTCTATGGTATGAGAAGCTTAATTAAGGACAAGTGGATGGGTGTAGGAGGTTAGTTAGAATGGGCAGGGGCAGTAACTAGACCTGTTACCAACCTGACAAGAGAGGAAAGGACAGAGGAAAAAAATCACCAATATTATTGATTGGTCATAAAGGATAAAGAAGAAGCAAGTAGAAAAGATCTCGAGCCCTTAGAGCTGAAAATTCCCACCTAAAATATCACTATCTTGTCCCAGTTTCACCATCCAGATAAGAGAAAAGGCAAATAACATTCTACTCTGAAATTCCCCACAAGTCAGCCACTCCGAACCCTGGTGCTAAAACAACAGCCATCGCGAAGAACTTTGTGTGGCCTTGTGTTCATAAGAGAGGAAGAAAGATGAGAATTACTGCTCAGAGCAACTTGGCTCAACCATAACCCAGCAGTAATTTATTGTGTGTGCCCAGTGGCCAGCGGGGCTGTTTGTTTTCTATATAAACCTCCTATCTTCCACACTGGACCAAACAGAGCCTTGAAAAAGTCTCTTCTGCAGGCAAAATATGTTCATGCTCAACTGACAGAATAAAAATCAAAATGCCAAGTTGCTATAAGAAAAATAACTCACCCTCTCTTGGGTAGTTTCCCCCACTGACTCCTTGATGACTGTCCCCTATTCCCATCCCAGCCAGATCTTTGCCTGTGGTCATCTCCCCTGTACCACCTGCCCTTCCTTACAGAAAGAATACCTGGGTATGGATACAGCCTTGGCCTAACTAAAGGATTACATTTCCCTATCTCCTTTATAGTTAATGCATATAATCTAAGCATATTAATGTGCATAATTTAAGTGTAGCAGCTATAAGGAAGCTGGCTCTGGCGGGATGTGACCTTCCTGCTCTTCTCCGTCTTCCTCTTTCCTCCCACTTTCCTGTCAGAGGAGAGGACCGGGTTCCAGCAACCATCCCACACCACGAGGTAACATAAGCTAACAGGATAGGGCAGAAAAGAGCGTGCCTAAGTCCCCACGTGGCGCCATGACTGCTGGGAGCTGCCTGGCACTAGTCCATTGCTGTAGGCTTGCAGAGAGATTTAAGTGACTTGCTCAAAGTCTCACAGCCAGGGTCCCAACTCGTCAATATTTTATATATCAGAAGTACTTGACTAAAAGTTCCTAAAATTAGATTTCAGCTATAGAACATCACAGATCAATTTCAGTTTCGTCCCCTCTCTCATCTTGCCCCAAGTTCCCTGCAGAAGTCTTGCCACCACAACCAGGTGCTTCCCAGCAAACACCACATCTCATCTACCCTATAAGAAACTTACAAACCCTCTCACCTCCTACCAAGATGTAAGACGTCCTGTTCAGGCCATATGGCCATAAAGTTCTATGCTTTAGAAACCAAGGCAGACCTTCTCCATTCATGTCAAAGAAATGGGAATGGCATTGCTTTCTGGGAGGTCTCCCAGAAGGGAACAGATGTGAGTTCAGCAGTAGAGTGCATGACCATAATAATGACAGGACTTCCACTTTTTTCTTTTAAAAAAGCCACAGCAACAACAAACCAAATGCCACACATCCGGTGATCCATCCAAAAACAAGAACTGCAGCCTAAGTTCCAAATACCAGAGATGGGAGTCCAGTCTGGGTATACCTCAATCTTGGAATACCTCCATCTTTAAACCTTTATTGCACTGTTTTGTACAGAGTACTCTCTGTACTCGTTTGCTATGGTTATAAAAATTAACAAAGTCGTTTACATTTCTATTTGTTTTCTATTCCTCTATTTCATACTTCCCCCTTGGCCCGTGTTTTTTTCTGAGAAGTTCTCCCAATGCAGGGTCATTTGCTTTTGAAGGGGCCTAATCAATACCTGTGCCCTAATACCAGCCCTTCTAAGGGCTTTTATTTCTCTGTATGAAAGGATGGTGATTCCTTAAGGGCTAAAACAAATGCTAGGCACTATTTGAAGGTAAGTTCTGAGGTTCCTGCAGAGTGTCTGTCTGCAATAAAACTGCCTAATGGGCAGACTGATGTTAGAAAGAACAAACTCATTCAGCTGCGACCTTTGGGTTGTTATTTCTTTCCCTCGCTGCTTTATTCATAAAGTGTTTTTGGAGTGCATATAGAGTGTAAGGCTCTGCGCCTGAGCTACCAAGGGAGAAAAGGCCTATCCTGTGCTCAGTCCTGTGACACTTAGTGTCTACCAATTTCTACACCATGAAACACAGGAATTTTACATCCTTTACCCTCCCCCAGGTATGATGCTCTGTAATTGTCTGAAATATTTCCTCCACAAACAGAATTACATCAGTGTTATAATTTTCATTCCCATAGTCAAACATAAGAAGACTCAAGAAGAGAAGGAAAGTCTATTGTATTTACTCATATTTTGATTACTGTGTCCTTCCTTCCTTCCTTCCTTCCTTCCTTCCTTCCTTCCTTCTTTCCTTCCTTCCTTCCTTCCTTCATGTTCCAAGAGTCCGTCTTTTATTATTTATTTTCTATGTAGAGAATTTATTTTAGCCACCTTTTTAGATTAGGTCTGCTAGTGACAAATTATTTTAGTTTTCTTTCATCTGAGAATGTTTTAATTTCTCCTTCATTCTGGAAGGCTTTTTTTTTCAGGATATAGAATTCTGAGTTGACAGTTCTTTTCTTCCAGCACTTGAAACATATCCATCTGCCAGCTCTCATGGTTTCTTATGAGAAAGTCACTATCATTCAGATTGTTTTCCCTATAACTAAACTCACTACGTGTGTGTGTGTGTGTGTGTGTGTGTGTGTGTGTGTGTGTGTATTACTAGGATTGAACCCAGAGGAATTCTACCTCTGAGCTATACCTCCAGTCTGTTCTCTGTCTGTTGCTTTCTTTCTTTCTTTCTTTCTTTCTTTCTTTCTTTCTTCTTTCTTTCTTTCTTTCTTTCTTTCTTCTTTCTTTCTTTCTTTCTTTCTTTCTTTCTTCTTTCTTTTATTGTTTTGAAATAGGGTCTCTCTAGGTTGCTGAGAGTCTCACTAAATTGCTGAGACTGGTCTTGAACCTGCGATCCCAAATACTGAGATTACAGGCATGCACCACCATGCCTGGGTAAAACACACTACTCTTAAGACTGTCTTTAGTTTTCAGACGTTTGATTATGTTATGTCTTGGTATGTATCACTTTGATTTACGCTGTTCAGGATTCACTCATCTTGAATCTGTAGTTCTATGTGGGTGTCAAACTTAGAAATTTTACAGCCATTATTTTTTTTAAATACTTTTCAACCTACCCTCATTCTCCTCTCTTTCTGGGACTTTGATAACATGAATGTTGGGTCTTTTGTTATAATTTCACACATCATTTAGCAGTGTTCAGACTTTTTTGTTTCGGTCTATTTTCTCTCTGTGCAGAATTTCTATCACTGTATCTTCAAGTTCACTTATTCTTTCTTCTAACTCTTCTGTGGTTAAACCTATCCATTGGGATTTTTATTTTGTTATTGTATTTTTCAGTTCCAAAATTACCATTTGAGTCTTCTTTATGTCTTATAAAGATAAAGATAAAGATATAACCATGGAGAATTATTCCCAATACTCATTCCTTTGCCAACACTCTCTTTTGGAGCTACATTACTTTGATTCCTGGTTTTCATTTCAGTTTGAAAGTAAACACTCACTTGTCTGTCCCTCTATCTGTCCACAAAACCAGAATTTCATGGACGCTAAGACACTTGCTATTTTTGTTCCACCTTGTCCCAGCTCCTAGTAATTGTCTAGCACATTGCAGGTTCTCAGTGGATCAACAAACAGGCTATCCAGGGACAGCTGGCAAAGCACAGTGGCTACTTTGGTGTTTGCCTGTGACATAAAGCTAGAAAGGTTTAAACCCTGGATATGAAATTTGCATCATCACTCAGCAATGTCTGTATAATCCTGCCTTTTATTTTTGCTTTTTTTTTTTTTTGGTGTTCTCTCAATCAATCAAAGCACAAAACAGTCTTTTTTGAGGGTTACATAGGAAACTTATTCATCTCTAATATGAGCAAACCATCATCTAATTAAACAATTTAGGCTGAATATGCTAATACAGAAGATCTTTCTTAAAAAAGAATAATTACAAAGGGATTTCAAGAGGATAATTGCAAATGGGAAATGTTGAATCTGAATAAAATTCCTATTTCCTTTAATTACTGAAACCATCTCCTAACAAGAGCTGAAACCATCTATATTTAAATATTGTATGTCATGAGGGTCTCTCCAGGCAATGGGAAAATATAATTAAGTTATTGGCGAGGCATTGTTCCCTGTCCTCTTCTAGGCATGCAAATTCAGAGGCTACAGGCCTGAAATGGATAACAGAAACTGATTCACAAGACCTGGTTCTGAATTAGAATCCAACCCTAATTCAAGGAGACTAGCTAGACCCTCTGATCATTGCAGTCAGCAACTCAGTTGGACTTTTTTTTTTTAGGTAAACTGAGAAAATTTCTAGGGTTCTGGCTTGCTGGAGAGTTGTTTTTACCCAATCCTAAGAGAGTACCAGAGAAAATTATCTGTCCAGGAATCCTGACTAGGTCCTATGTATTGGTATTTCTCAAGATTTCTGTAGGATCTAGGCTTCTAGGATTTCCTTGATGGCCAAAATACATACAATGCAAATCATTTGGATTCCCAGAAAACAGCTCAATTCTGGAGATTTCCACTATTTACCTGAGTGAAAGGGATTGAAGGAGGAAAGGTTCATTCTGGCTCATGGTTCCAGAGGTTTCAACCCGTGGGTGGCTTGCTCCAGGGCAGAAACATCATGGCCAAAGTGTGTGGCAGAGGAAAGCCGCTCAGCTCATGGCATCTGGAAAGCAGAGAGAGGGAGAAAGGGGCCAGGGACAAGACATAGTCCCAGGGGCACGACCCCAGTGACCTTCTTCCTCCAGTCATACCCCAGTCACTTTGAAACTCTCTAACTCGCCTTATACAGCATATTCTTTGGAATACTCCCAGTGGTGGCAAACTTTTCTTCTTTTGGGGTAGATAATACTTTTGTTTTTACTTTTTGTTTTGAGATAATCATAGATTTGCATGCAGTTCTAAGAAATGATACCAAGAGATCCTGCCAATGCTTTATCCAGTTTCACCAAAGGTAACATCTTACAAAACTAAAGTACAATATCACAAATGGGCCCTTTTGTTGTTGTTGTTGTTGTGAGACAGGTTCTTACTAAGTTGCCCAGGCTGACCTAGAACTCACAATCTTCCTGCCTCAGCCTCCCATGTAGCTGGGAATACAAGTATGCACAAGAATGTTATGTACACGGAATCATATAGTATGTAACCTTTAAGATTGGCTTTCTTCACTCTGTAAAGTTTCCTGAAGATTCATCCAAGTTGTTGCTTTTATCAATAGTTCTGCCTTTTTATTTCTGAGTTATAGTTCATAGTAACATCATGCCACAGTTTGGTTAACCATTCAATTTAAGGACATCTATAATGTTTCTAGTTTGGGGCTACTATGATTAAAGCTATTAACATTCAAGTATAGGTTTTGTGTAAATATAAGTTTTAATTTCTCTGGGATAACTACATCATAGTGCAAGCAATTGCTCAGTTATATAATTGTTGAATAAACATTCAATTACAAAAAATTACCAACCAGTTCTGTGAATACCAGTTTACATTTCCCAGCACAGTATCTTTGAACCAGTTTCTCTTGATTCTTGTTACTACTTTTTCTTTTAGTCCTTATGATAAGTATAAAGTGATATCTCACTGTGCCTTTAATTTGCATTTCCCTAATGGCTAATGATGTTGAATATCTTTTCATGTGCTTATTGCCATCTGTATATCTTCTGTGAAATGTTGGTTCATGTGTTTTTTTTCTAATTAGATGTTTTTACTGGCTGCAACTTTTCATTAAATATTTTAGATAAATTACATGAACACCTTGAGTGGTTTTTCTGGGTACTACCAACTTGTATTCCACCAAACACACCAATACACATGCACACCTATAAATGCACACACAACCAAAAAGTATCTATAAAACAGTGAGCCTATTTTTTCTTGTACATATCTTACATGGGCTCAGAAAAGTTGCCAAAACAAATACTGCTGAGCTTCTAAACTTTTGTGTGTGTGTGTGGTACTGGGGATTGAACCCAGGGGCGTTCTACCTCCGAGCTACACCCCTGGCCCTATTTTTTATACTTTATTTTGAAACCGGGTCTCACAAAGTTGCAGAGGGCCTCACTAAGTAGAGAGAGAGAGACAGAGAGAAAGAGAGAGCTGAGGCTGGCCGTGAACCCGGATCCTCCGGTCTCCGCCTCCCAAAGTACTGGGATTACAAGCGTGCGTCACCATGCCCGGCTTCTAAACTTTTAATTATAGATCTCTCCATAAATTTGACTATCATGGCTCCTCTCTCCATAAAAACATACATGCACACAGAAATTTACCTTCACTGTTACACAGTTCCTTTGTCTATTGAATCCAGCCATGAACCCCAGATTATGAAAACCTAGTTTAGGCCAGGAGCAGTGGCACACACATGTACTCCCAGCACTTGGGAGACTGAGACAGGAGGATCATAGGTTCAAGGCCAGCATGTGATAACTTAGCAAGCCCCTATTTCAAAATAAAAAATAAAAAGAGGTGGGGGTGTAGCTCAGAGTAGAATGCTCCTGGATTCAATCCCTAGTACCACAGGAAAAAAAAAGAGAGAGAAAAGAAAAACTAGCTTAGCAGAATGGCTAAGTAATTAATTAGAAATGTCTTTGAAAAACTCCATTTGAAGAACTCCACACCAACCTGAAATTATAGCTTACAAGCTTCCAAAGAGGGTTAAAACTTCTAGTAGTGAACATTGATCTCAGGTGAATATCACAATCACTAGAGCTGAGTACACAGAGACCTAACATCTCCAGATCCAACCCAGGAAGCCTGGGATGAAGCCATGTACTTTACACAACTCACAAGCCAGGCTGGAAGACCACCTGGATTACACAGTCCCGATAATTAATCCACTGTCTACACTAACATGCATTTTACTTTTAGTTAAAGGACTTAGAAAAAGGAGATTACTTGACCTCAAGAGTCTAATTCCCTTTGCACTGAAAGGATATTTTTCCTTTATACTCTGCCTTCAATACACTCAGGATATCCTTCATCTCCTATTCTCAGGACAAATGCTTCTCCAAAGTGCCATTAAGAAAACTTTCAAATCTTTAAGACCGCTGCAGAGGCGCCTCTCTAGGCTTCTCTATCCTCAACCAAACCCCTGCAGGATCCGCTCACCTTTGCGCAGAATGCTCACTTTGAAAGTGAGCGTTTTGTCTTCTCTCTACAATATCCTGTCCTGTAAAATCGCACCCACCAGTTAGATCATCATTCCTGCTGACTGTCAGGTGACCTGCACAGATTGGCTATGCAGTGGTTGTACCAGCTGAGCATCCACAGTCAACTGTGAGCCTTAGAGGCAGGATAAACTGGTCTTAAGTCCCCGCTCTGCCCATCTAGCTGGGCATCTTTGGATATGCTCCTTAACCTCTCTAAGTCCCTATTTCCTTTTATGTAAAATGGGAACAAGAAAATACCATCCTCGCACACAAGTGGAGAAGATTAGATGGGACAACGCATGCATGGCTCTTGGCATGAAGAGGAAACTGATAAGCATTCATTCCTTTCTCGGGGACATTGGCACGCTGGTGTCTTTCCACCTACACCAAGGTTGCCCTCATCTCTGGCTAGGTTAACCTGCTCCGTCCCTCTCTCCCCACGGGAGATCTTTCACTCCCCACATTCCTGTCTACTTTCCTGGTGCATCAGGATCCCTGCAAAGCCACACTGGGCTCTTCCCTCCCTTAGAGGTGAGCTCTGTGCCTCCCATTGGGCAATCTACCTCTTGGGCTTCTGTGCAGGGATGAATTCTGCAGCAGGACAGAGAACAGGGATCGGAGGCTCAGAGTAGGGCAGCAAGATGGTATATTTATTACACCACTGCTCCAAACTGGCAAAATGTGCTGCCATTTGACCCAAAGGAATTTATTTCCTCTGACAGCCACCAAAGTAGAATCTTGAGAGAAAGGAACCAGATTATTCTAGAAAGCAAAGATTACTCACACACGAGGATCCCCAGGGACCACAGAGAGCTCTAGCTGAAAGCTTTCACTCATCTGTCAAGTCCTGCTTCTGTGATATCCTTGTTGACTTAAATGCAGAACAATGTTTCCTCTCCTCTGCTAATGCACATGGCCCTTGAGAGAGATAGAAGGACTTCATGTTCACCAGCATCTGTGGCCTCTCTCAAGCTCCCTGGAGGTGACTTTGACCTCAGTGCCAGACTACCCTGGTCAAAGCCGAGCTCCACTTCTCTCTGGCCAGGTGACTGGGCAAGTCTGAACCTCCGGTGCCTTAGTTTCCTCATCTAGGAGGGATTGATAACAATACCTGCCTCACAGGGCCACTGTCGAGATGAAGTAGGTAACGTGAACAGTGAGACCAGGCCCATGGATAGGAAAGCACTGTGCACACACCAGCTTTACCACCATCGCAGGATCTGCCACTAGGAATTTGACACCCATCAAAAGGGGCAGTGAGGACAATGACAGTAACCAGACCGGGCTGTCCGTGACCCCTACCGCTGCTCCCTGTCCTATGGCAGCTGCTGATTCAGTTCCATCTTCTTCCAGGCCAACCATTCTGAAGTCTGGGAAAATGATCTCTCCCCAACCACTAATCTAAATAATCTATCTCCAGTAAGCAGAGAGCTTAGGGCGTAATCATCCCTGCAGCGCCAGCAAGCTCTGGTCTCCATCCGGCAGCCGAGTCCAAGAGCCGAAGGCAGTAGCGGTTCCCCTCACTGGGCGCCCCTGAAGTCTCTAGGGCCTGCTTTGGTATTTGCCCAGGCACAAGGACATGCTGTTCCCTGTCCATTTGCAACAGCCCAGCTAAGGCACTTATTTCCTGCTCCCTGCTCTCCATTTTCGCTGCAGGCCAACATGGCGAAGAAGACAAGCTTTGGAGTGCGACTGCCAAGGTTCAAATGCTGATGGTGTCTTCTCTGTGCCTTGGTCGCCTCCCCCGTAAATGCATGTAAATTATACTGCTTACATCCTGGGCTGTTGGAAAAACTGAATGAAACTTTACACGTAAACATAAGCAATATAAATGTTGCATGTAAAGCAGGGTGCCTGGCACGTAGGTGCATACTCAGTAACAGTTGGCTCTTTTTATTACTTCCTTTCTTCCATCATTACTCTGTCCTATCTACTTTTTTTTTTCTTGATACTGGGAATTGAATCCAGGAGCATTCTACCTCTGAGCTACACCCCCAGCTGTATTTTATTTTCTATTTTGAAACAGGGTCTCACTAAGTTGCTGAGGCCTCACTAAATTGCTAAGGCTGACCTCTAACTTGCAATCCTCCTGTCTCAGCCTCCCAAGTACTAGGATTACAGGTGTGTGCCACCATACCCGCTGTCCCATCTACATTCTTGAAAAATGTGAACTCTTTGACTTTGACACCAAGAGGAGAACCCCTTGATTTTGATAGTAATAGGAGACAAAATCACCACTCCATAACAACCCTGCAAAACACACACACACACACACACACACACACACACACACACACACACACACACACTTACTGCCCAGGCTGGCTGAGGAGTGCTGAAGAGATTGCCAAGGGAGCTGAGCAGCCTTCCTATGGCCACACGTGACTGTTCAGAGCTGGTGTTTCTGGGGCTGTGGAGCAGGGAGATGGTCCCTTGCCGAATGAGAAAGTGTATCTATACTGCACATCCCCTTCACAGGAGTCCACAATGCACTGTGACTTAAATCAGCTGTTGTTTTCCAATTTCTTTAGTGCCCACCTGCTGTCTAAACTAATTTAATAGCCTCCATAGCACTGGGGAGCCGGATGTTTGGATGTTCACAGGGGTGAGGAGGAGGCTGAGACAACCCAAGTGAGGAAAGTTAGCGTTGACACAGCCATACATCCAGGCATTAAATAAAATAAGCACGTAGATTACAAACGTCTGATCAGCAAACATGCTCCTCTCAGGGAAATCCGCCTTTCCGTGCCTTCCTATGAAGCAGTCCCTCACAGGGGTTCAAGAGGCGCTCTGTGCTCTGTGGCTGGAGCTCTGTGCTCCTCACGTGGGTGGGGGAGGGTGCATGAGCATGATTGTATGTGTGTCTGTCTGTGTTGTGCATGCACAAGTTGGTAGAGGACTGGTGATGGGGAGAAGGAAAGAAAGATGCATTAAAACTTATTAATTCTCCTCTCTAAGCCATTTCACATCCCCCAGCATTAACCCACCTGCCTGTCACTGACCCATGGAGGAATTTATCACTTGCATATCTGAGTGTGTCTTTGGAGATATAGGACAGATGATATGGAGGCAATTTTAAATAGCTGGTCTTGCCATAAAAAGTCTGCCTGAGCTGGGCGTGGTGGCGCACACCTGTAATCCCAGTACTTGGGAGGCTAAGACAGTAGGATCGCAGGTTCAAGGCCAGCAACAGTAACTTAACAAGGCCCTCAACAACACAGCAAGACCCTATTTCAAAATTTTAAAAAATTAAAATTAAAAAGTGCTGGGGATGTAGCTCATGGGTTCAATCCCCAGTACCAAAAAAAAAAAAAATATCTGCCCAAATTCGCATGGGATTCATGTTCATTTCAATTGTCTCCATTGGGGGAAATATACATCAGGCTTAGGCTCTATTTTCTTTTTTTTTTTTTTTTTTTTTTTTATCGGTACCGGGGATTGAACGCAGGGGCGTTCTACCTCCACGCTACACCCCCAGCCCTATTTTTTATACTTTATTTTGAAACCGGGTCTCACGAAGTTGCGGAGGGCCTCACTAAGGAGAGAGAGAGAGAGAGAGAGAGAGAGAGAGAGAGAGAGAGACAGGGAGAGAGAGAGTGAGAGAGCTGAGGCTGGCCGCGAACTGGGATCCTCCAGTCTCCGCCTCCCAAAGTACTGGGATTACAAGCGTGCGCCACCACGCCCGGCTAGGCTCTATTTTCTAATTCCCTTTGACTTTTCATGTACATGACTGTTGCAGTCACACATATGTGGAGCTTGGTTTTCCTGTTGGACTGTAGTATGTCCCAGTAAGTCCCCTTTGCTTCACTCCCTGTATCCCTTAGCAGGGACTCTCTCCCCACCCCCACCCACCTACTTATTATTGATTATTTTACTCTTTCTTCTGTATGCTTCCCATCTCACCAATCCCACTGTGAGTTTGCAGGAGGCGAAGACTGTCCTGCGTCCCTGTCATTTCCCTCACCGCATCGGCATGGCCCAGGGCACTCAGTAGACGTTCCATTGCAACCAGCGCAGTGACCAGGGCTGCTGCTCCTGTCTGGATGCTTTTATTCTCAGGGACATCACTAACAATGTTCTCCTTTGGTGATCTGGAAATATCTCTCTCTTGTCTCAACACTGCACCCCCATCCCAAGTTTCCTCCTTGACATACCCATCCAACCAGCCATCCTAATTAGAAATCAGACTTCATCCTGAGGCCTCCTGATTACTCAGGATAATCTAAGCCACGCTGTGATAACAAACCAAAATAGCTTATCTGAAATGATGTATTTTTCATTTAACAATGTGTCCATGGTGGATCCGTGGAGGGCTGATAAATATTTCATATATTACTTCTAACTACAGCCCATCAGGCAGGATTAGCATCAAAGACCCCCAAATCGCAAGAGGCTGGGGAGTGCAGGAACCAGAGGAATTCTAAGTAATGACCACTTGCTAAAAATGTTTGCCATATTTCTTTCTAACCCCTGACAAGTCTGGCACCACCACCTATCCACTGTAACATCCCATTTCTATAAAATAAGGCCATTCCTTCCCATTCCCAAGATACTGCTCATTTTCAAGCCCTCATCACCATTGCCTTGAGTAATGTCCCCAAACCAAAGCTCGTCCATCCTCATCAGACATAATAATCTCAAAACACCAATCTAATGATGTCAGTCCTCCCCCTTAAAACACTTTAGCAGATCCCCATCACCTGCAGGAAGCCTCTAATACTTAGCAAGACCCATGACCCATCTCACATCAGCTCAGCCTACTTGCCCAGTCTCATCTTCCCATGCTGCACTCAGGCACTTGACCCAGGGTCAAGAGAAAGCTAAAATCCATCTCCAGGTGCCAAGTCTTAACCTCTGGTAACAAGCTGCATCTCTGGAAGAGACAAATGTACTATCTTCTCACTAAGCTGTATTCACCCAAAGAGGGGGTACCTTTTTCTGTTCCACACAAAGGCTTTATACTGGGTAGCAATACAGACGACTAGCAGTTCTCCAAATTCAGCATCCCATTTCTCAACCCCAGGCATTGACACATGCTGCACCCCTCCTACAAATGCCCACCCCACTCCCCCTGCTGGCATGGTAAACATTTCTTAACTCAAGAGTACCATTCTCAGATGTGTCCTCCCATGTTCCCAGTCAGAGGTAATCATTTCCTTCTAATCATAAGTTGGATCCCACCAAAAGCAAGCCCTAAGACAGGCATTGGGTGCAGGTGGTTTATTTGGGGGACGGTCCTGAGAAAGCACAAATAAAGAGCCAGGTGTGGTAGCGCATACCTATAATCCCAACTACTCGGGAGACTGAGGCAGAGGGATCACAAATTCAAAGCACACCTGGGCAACTTACCGAGATTCTGTCTCAAAAGACAAAAAGAGATGGGGGTGTAGCTCGGTGGTAGAGTGGTCCTGGGTTTAATCCCTAGTACCGAAAAGGAGAAAAAAAAGCACAAATAAAAAGCAATGGTGAACATGAGATTGTAAAATGAAGAAAGCTAGTACAGTGCGAGGAGGGTGCTGATGTCACAGCTGTGGCTGGTTGCCACCAGAACATTGTTGAAAAGCCATGAAGGTATGCTTACCCAGGAACATGGAAACCGCAGTATCCACCCCTGACTCCTGGTCTTCATGGAGGGTTGTCTTTAAGACTATTTAGTCTGCAGCACTTCTTGGCTTTCCTGAATCATCCGGACAAGCACCAGGGGACTGGAAACAGCCGTGGGGAGAGCTGCGAGCACACTCGGTTGCTCTTTCTTTGTCCCTGGGTTCTTGGCTCCTCGCTCCAAGTCACCTCCCTTTTCCATCGGAGATGTTTTGGGTCTACAGCTGAGTAGCTTTCTCAGCCTACTCCCTGCCGGTGGCAATTTAAAGACCCAACACCTCTTTTTGTTTTGAATTATCTTTGTTGAGTTCTATATAAGTTAATACAATTCCTATAAAAAGTTTTTTAATATATGAACTTATATTCTATTTCACTGGGCCAATGCCACATTCAGACGTCTTTCGGAGGCCCTCTTTCATCCATCCTGTGGTAGCTGCCAGGCTGCTTGGAACAAAGCCCGCAAGAGTCCTAGAAGCTCTGCTGTCAAGCAAAAGTGGTTTGAGGCACACCACAGAGTCCTAGGAGTATTATTGTTTACCAAGTGTTTACAACATGCACATTTAAGTATTTAAGCATTTTTTTCTTTTCTTCTCTTTTTTTAATCATAAGGATTGAACCCAGGGGCATTCTTCCTCCAAGCTACACCCACAGCCTTTTTTATTTTTTATTTTGAAACAGAGTCTAGCTAAGTTGCTGAGGGTCTTGCTAAGCTGCTGAGGCTGGCCTTGAAACTTCGATCCTCCTGAGTCAACCTCCCAAGTACTGGGATTCCAGAAGTGTGCCACCATGCCAAGCTTAAGTACTTAAGTCCTTAACATTGGGATTATAGTCATAGCCTTGACTTTATTTTTACTCTAAAATAATGTTTGGTTTGGTTTTGTACTAGGGATTGAACCTAGGGGTGTTCTATCTCTAAGCTATACCCCCAGTCCTATTTTTTTTATTTTGACACAGGGTCTTGTTAAGTTACTAAGGGTCTCTCTAAATTGCCAAAGCTGGCCTCAAACCTGCGATCCTCCTGTCTCAGCCTCCCAAGCATTAGGATTATAGGTGTGCACCACCAAACTTATAATTGGCTTAAGACAATGTTTTAATGCCTCAAGTTTGATCTTTTCTCTAAAACTATTTTTTACCTTGAGGTCCTTTTGCTGGTTTTTGCTTGGGCCCGCTATACTTCTTCTAAATTGCACTTGAAAACATAACAGTTTTCAGCTCTCTCTCTCACCTATCATACATTGCTTAAAGAAAACAGTTGGCACTTTCAAATCTTCCTGGAAATCTCCTTACAAAATCTGCCAGCCCATTAGCTTTATTTTCTATTTTCGCATTACTACAATCAACAGTGTTGTCAAACTTTTCACCACCACATACCATGGGTTGTCTTTCCCCAGCCTCCTGTATCAACTTCCTCACTACTGTTCTTGAGACCCTTCAAGTCTTTGCCAGTCCCCAAAGCAGTGCCAAATGGATGATATGGAACAAGGGATTTATTATACAGCTCAAACCTTACACAACTGTGGGAGAAAGAGTGAAGTAGAGGTCCAGAAGGGGAGAGCTGGAAGATCTGGAGAAGTTGTTAACAGGAACCACACATAGGATCTGGCGGAGACGTCGGTGGCCCTGTGTCTGGCAATGGGCTTAGAGTCACTGTAGGTCACAGGGCCAGTGTCAGCAGGAAAAGCTGGACCTGAAGTGGGGAGATAGAGGAAAACTCGGAATCCATCAGGACAAACCTGAACCCACAGGACAAACTGAAACCCACATCCGTGTCTCATTACCTCTTCCTCGAAGACACAGAGGCCCTCACGAGGAAGACCCAATGTGTCTGGTTCAGGAGGCTCAAGAGGAGAATCTGCAGGCTCGGCTGCTGCTCCCTGCCCACGAGGTGAGCAGCAGATCTGTGAGGACAGGTGCGAGCTGCAGCAGCTCGGGTCCCCAGCCCCACCTCCAGAGCAGGCTCCCTTGCAAATCTCATGCAGATTTCTCCAGTACTCAGCCCCCACCAGAACCACACCATGAGGGCAACCTGGGAAGCAGGGCTCCAGGTTTAGCTAAGTCAACAAAGTAGAGCCCATAACAAAGGCTTAAACCCACAATTCCTGTCTTTAAGAAAACATTTAATAAATGTTCCATATTATTTGTACTCTTAACCACCCAGCCCAAAGCCTCACATATAGCAGGTGCTCCAGCAATGTTTGTTCAACAGAAATTTGATTTTTATACCAGACTGATCGCTACGTCTCACTCCCTGAAACATTTCCCACAAGGTAAATTATGTCTTTCTTTTTAGAAAGGGAAGAACCTTTGCACCAACCTAATATTTGATTAATTTCCCTCCCCCTGGGCCAGGTTAGTGCTGAGAACTAAAGTAACCTAGAAAACAGCAGCGTTAAACCCATTTGAACTCAGCAGTAAGAAGAAAGATGAGCTCACAGCATTGCCATTTTCAATGGGGCCTGAGCGAGAGGCCAGGGTCCACGCTTGGACACTTGCTCCTCATTAGCACTTCTAGCTCTGAGCCCCACCTCCATGGCCAGACGCAGACAAGGGGAACTGAGTGATGAGGCGATAATGAGAGAAAATGTCCTGCCCCGTCCAGGCCTGGCTGGTACGGGAAGGTGCCTTGGGGGGCTAAAAGTCGTTCTTCATTTGAGAAGCAGCATGATGAAATTTGATGATCGTAATGAAGAAGAGGAAGAAGAGGCCGAAGCAACAATGAACACAGTCGGTTAAAATGTGCTGGCCTGGGCTCGCTGAATAAACTCAGATCCCTCTTATGATGGGTCTTTTTGAAGATCATAGCATAGCTTTCTGCTATTTAACAACACTAGCCACCTGACCACAAGGAGGGAAGGAAGGAAATAGAAGATTAAAAGAGATGTATTCGTGCTTCAAACCATGAAGAGGCCTTAGTATCATGCTATCTATTCAAGCTCGGTTCCAAACTAATTTTTCACAAGTTCGCAGTCACCCTTTCAACAGCAAGCGTTCCGCCAAGATGTGCAGGGCTGCGTTTTGCAAGTGCTATCCGAGGCAACACAGAAGAAACACTGGCTCTTTCCAAGGTGGCTGCTTCTAACAATACAGGAGTCTGATAATGAGGAAGAGGGGAGAAGAACATTTTGGCAAATCGCTGCCCCTGTTCCAGCCCTAAGAAACACTTCCAGAATGACTCACTGAGATCTTTCAGATGAAGGAGCCCCCCCTAGAGTGCCGTTGGCCCAGTTTCTGGTTCTGTTGCACCATTTTCCATCCCACCATATTCACACATACACCCTTCTCCTCCTCCTCCTCCTCCTCCTCCTCC
>PVJS01014997.1:0-16258 GCA_004027185.1 Glis glis | reverse complement strand
TGGGATTACAAGCGTGCGCCACCATGCCCAACTCACACACCCTTCTTACTACTCTCCCTCTCTTTCTCCCATCTGACCTCTCTCCCTAACTTCCCCTCCTTCACTACCAAGGTGTTCATACTGTCACTATAGTTATTAGCAATCAAATGAGGCAGAAATATTATCATGGGCCAATTTTTAGATAAGGAAACAAAGGCCCAGAGAAGATAAATTACTTGTTCCAAGGTTACCCATCTAGTTTGTGGCAGAATCAAGACTGGGGAAACCAAGGATTTGGACTCTTACCTTCTATTCTTGCAAGTCTTGTAAAGGTCCCTCCCACTACTCAGTCTACATATGAAGGAACAGGGTAAAGGATGGACAGACCTTTGCTCTCACCCACAAGTTATTATTGGATTGTGTCTCTCACATGATTTTTTTCCTTTAAGACTATAATGTTGTGTCTCTAGGTCTATAAATTGTGCCACTAAAGAGTTCCATAACTCTTCCATGGATGGCCTTCAACCCAAGAATGCCTAATCCCTAGTCCTGAAGCTCTAGTGGAAATTTCCAGATGTCTCTAAAAAGAACTAGTTATTTTTCTGTTTTTTCAGATAGAATATCTATTGCAAGGGGTTCACTAATTTGTTTATTGACTATATTGGCATCTACTACTCTTGGAGCCAAATGTATGTAAGGCTCAGTATTCAGTGATGCAAGAAGAAACTCAGTGAATAATAAGACATGGCCCCATCCTCCAAGAGTCCACCATATAGTTGGAAATATGTCTAGATACACAAATATTATTTTGCAAGTCATAATGGAATAGATGTTCTCAATGGCAGAGAAGATGTCGGAAGATGAAGTAAATATTCCTATAAAAGGTCATTATAAAAGAGTTCACTGAAGAAATGGAATCTAGCTGGACACAGCAGCACACACCTATAATCCCAGTACTTAGGAGGCTGAGAAAGGTCAATTGCAGCTTCAAGGCCAGACTGGGCAACTTAGTGAGACCCTGTTTCAAAACAAATAAAATAGGGCTGGGGGTGTAGCTCAAGGTAGAACTCCCCTGAGTTCAATCCCCAGTACCACAAAAAAAAGAAAAGAAAAAAGAAAGAAAGAGGAATCTGAATAATGGGTAGAGAAAAATGTAGGAAAGATTCCTTCAAGTAGAGAAAATAGAATGGTCAATGGCTGGAGATTTTTTTTAATTGAGTGCATTATGATTTTACATCATATGGGATACAGAGTATTAGAAAAATAAATGCACACAACTCTTGTTGCCCACCCCACCGAGTCCCCCCTCCCCCTCACCCCCACAAGTCTTTGCGATTAGAATTGGAAATTTTGTGTATGTTCATGGCATTATTTCTACTATGCATTCTTTCTGATTTTGTCCACCCCCCACTTCCCTAATCATCCTCAGTCATTCTCCTGGAGTCTCTGCTCATCTATCTGATGTTGCCCTTATTTCTGAACATCTCTCCAGCTTCCACGTATAAGAGAGAACATACATTTACTTGTTCATTGGGATTGGGTGTACTCAGTAATATTCTCAAGTTCCATCCATTTTCCTGCAAATGGTGTGATTTTGTTCTTCTTTATGGCTAAGTAAAATTCCACTGTGTGTATATACCAAAGTTTTATGATCCATTCCTCCATTGATATATATCTAGGCTGATTCCATTTTTCTACATATGGATAGCCAGATTACCCAACACCATTTGTTAAAAAGGCTGTCCTTTCTCCAGTGTATGTCTTTGTTTATCAAAGATCAACTGGTTACAGACATGGGGCTTTGTTTCTGAGTCTTTTATTCTGTTCCATTGGTCTATGTGCCTGTTTTGTGCCAATACTATACTGTTTTTATTACTATCACTTTGTAGTATAGTTTGAAGTCTGATATTGTGATGCCTCAGGCATGGTTCTTATTGCTGAGAATTGTTTTGGCTATTCTGGGTGTTAGGAATAGAAGGAACTTACCTAGACATCATAAAGGCTATGTACAACAAACCCAGAGCCAACATCATTATGAGTGGGGGAAAATTAACAGAATTTCCCTTAAGATCAGAACAAGACAAGGATGCTCACTGTCACCATTCCTATTCAACATAATACTCAAAACCCTAGCCGCAGCAATAAGACAGGAGAAAGGTATCAAAGGAATACAAATAGGGAAAGAAGAACTGAAACTATCTTTGTTTGCAGACGACCTGATCTTTTACATGGAAGATCCAATAAACTCATCGAGAAGACTTCTAGAGGTGAAAAATAGTTTCAGCAAGCTGGGTGTGGTGATGCATGCTTGTAATTCCAGTACTTAGGAGACTGAGACAGGAGGATCACAGGTTCAAGGGCAGCCTCAGCAACTTAGTGAGGCCCTCTACAACTTACTGAGACCCTATTTCAAAATAAAGAATAAAAAATAGGGCTGGGGGTGTAGCTCAGAGGTAAAATGCCCCTGGGCTCAATCCCCAGTACCATAAAAAAATAGTTACAGCAAAATAGCAGGATGCAAACTCAACCTACAAAAATCATTATTAGCATTCCTTTACATCAATCACGAATCCACTGAAAAATGCAGAAAACAATTCCATTCACAATAACCTCAAAAAAGATAAAATACTTAGGAATAAATTTAACCACAGAGGTGAAAGACCTTTACAATGAAAATTATAAATCACTAAAGAAAGAAATTGAAGGATATTTTAGAAGATGGAAAGACCTCCCATGCTCTTGGATAGGCAGAATAAATATAATAAAAATGACCATCCCACCAAAAGCTATCTACACATTCAACTCAATCCCTATCAAAATACCATCACCATTTTTCACAGACGTAAAGAAATAAGTTATAAAATTCATATGGAAAAACAAAACATCCAGAGATTTGTTGTGTGTGTGTGTGTGTGTGTGTGGTACTGGGGATTGAACCCAGGGGCATTCTACCTCCGAGCTACACCCCCAGTCCTATTTTTTTGTTCTTTATTTTGAAACAGGGTCTCACTAAGTTGCCGAGGGCCTCACTAAGTAGCTGAGGCTGGCCGCGAACCCCGATCCTCCTGTCTCAGCCTCCCAAGTACTGGGATTACAAGCGTGCGCCACCATGCTTTTCAAATGGAAAACAAGCATTGCACTATGGTAGACATATAAGAATATTGGAAAATAACAGCTGAAAAGTGGAGCCATGGTGTGTAAATCCTTGAATGCTGGAGATCAAGGTCTGGAATTTTTACCATAGACAACAGGAAGCCATTAAGGGCTCCTGTGTAGGATGATGAAACTACCAAAGGCAGTATAAAAACAAAGAAAGAAACAGAGACCAAGATGATTCCTGCAAAAATGCAATCCTCTAAATTCTAACAACTATATAATGATATTATAAATGGGAAACAGAGCACTGCTGAGGAAACTTCCTGGAGAGAGCCAGATGATCATGTGGACGTGCCCCCATGGAACTAGAAAATCCACCATAATCAGTGTCCAGGGCCTAATATTCTGTCTCACAGACCCAAACACTTGGACCTCATCTGTAATCCAGAGTAGGCTAGAATCAGGAAAACCAGAATGCCATTATTTAATTCACAATAAGAGAAAGAAGTGAAGCCGGGCATGGTGGCGCACGCTTGTAATCCCAGTACTTTGTGAGGCGAAGACTGGAGGATCTGGGTTTGCGGCCAGCCTCAGCTCTCTCGCTCTCTCTCTGTCTCTCTCTCTCTCTCCCTGTCTCTCTGTCTCTCTCTCTCTACTTAGTGAGGCCCTCCGCAACTTCGTGAGACCCGGTTTCAAAATAAAGTATAAAAAATAGGGCCGGGGGTGTAGGGAGGAGGTAGAACGCCCCTGGGTTCAATCCCCGGTACTGCAAAAAAAAAAAAAAAAAGAAATAGAAGTGAGCTGGGGGCAGTGGTGCATGCCTATAATCCCAGCACTTGGGAGGCTGAGACAGAAGGACTGCAAGTTTGAGGCCAGCCTCAGCAACTTAGAGAGACCCTCAGTAACTTAGTGAGACCCTATTTCAAAATAAAAAAATAAAATAGGGTTGGGGGTGTAGCTCGGAGATAAAATACCACTCGGTTCAATCCCCAGTACCAAAAAAGAAAAGAGACATGTCCATCCATGTAGGTCAGGATTTTCAGTTGCAAATAATAGAACCTACTCCAGCTAGTTTAGGCAGGAAAAAGAAAATCATTAAAGATGTTGTAAAGCCAGGTGTGGTGGCACGTACCTATAATTCCAGTACTTGGGAGGCTGAGACAGGAGGATCTCAGGTTCAAGGCCAGCCTTAACAACTTAGTGATGCCCTTAGCAACTTAGTGAGACCCTGTTTCAAAATCAAAGGGCTAGGGATGCAGTTTGAAAGTAGAATGACCCTGGGTTCAGTCCCCAGTAACACACACACACACACACACACACACACACACACAGATGTTATGAAAGTCACAAAATGTCCAGAAGCTCAAGGCCAATGAATCAGGCGCACAGACTCTATAGCCAAGAAGAAAACTTAAATAGCAGATCGCTCACAGATCAGGTCGGCTGGCTTTCTAGCTGCAGCACCACCCTCCCCCAGGGGGCAGAGCCGGAGACGCTGAGTGGTGTGTGCTGACCACAGACTGTGCTGTGAGGAGCTTTGCTCCTGCTGCCTGGAAAGCTCAGCCACCTTCTCCCTGGAATGGTGAATGTGCCCTTCATCGTGTGGCCCATTTCCCTGGCAGAACCTGGTTCCCTTATCTGGTTTTAACCTCAACAGTGACCTGGAACTTGAGTTCAAAAGTGTAAATCTCAATGAGAAAACTTAACAAAACATAAGATGGGAATCAAAAAAATGCAGGGTGCCCATGATTGTGACACATATCCACCATATAGCATGACTTAGAAACAAGCGTGCTTTGCCATGCCATCAGATTCATGTTCAACATGAAGTTAGATAAAGGGAAGTCATGCCTAGGCATTGAATTATTCCTTAGCATTAGGCTCTGATAACCTATTGAATTCAATGTCACCATTCACTCAGTTGTATGACCAGATATAGAATGTCCCCTGAAGAGCTCAGGCTTGATAAAGTTCAGTCATGAAGGCTGTATTCTCATCAGTATCTGGGTAGAAACCTAGACTGGTGTGGTGTGGCTGGGGAAGGTGGGTCCCTGGGGGTGTGGCCTTAGGGACTGTGCTTTGTCTTGACTCCCCTTGCTTGCTGGCTCTCTCTTGCTTCCAGCCTCAGTGATGTGAGAGCAGAGGCTTGTTCTCTCCCTCTCTCTGCTTCTGGCCTCGATCTCTCTCTCTCCCCACTTCTCACCCCCATGCCCTGAGCTTCAGACCCTGGCCTCGCGTGGATTGAATACAGAATCTACAAAAAACTGTGAGCAAATCTTCCTCTCTCTAAGCTGTGTGGTCAGTCATTTTGGACCATAGCAGTGAGAATGTTGACTGAGACATTCAGTAAGGTCTATTAGCATTTGCTAGGTACAAAACTCTGTGTTCTGTGATGGGTCTGGAGACAAAGACGAGTCAATCCAAGTGAGACTAGGCTCCTACCCTCAGGTAAAATAAGAATCAAGCAGATCTGAGGCATGGTAAGGTCTAGAATGAGACCACCACGGAGCCAGAAAGAACAGAGAGAGGCATTTCTGAGATTGAGGACGTTAAACAATGAAGAAAGAACTGGGCACATGGTGGTGCAGGCCTGTAATCCCAGTCCATGGGAGACTTAGACAGGAGGATCGCAGGTTCAAGGCCAGCCTCAATAACTTAATGAGACCCTGTTTCAAAATAAAAATAAAATAGGGCTGGGGGTGTAGCTCAGAGGTAGAACACTCCTGGGTCAATCCCCAGTACCAAAAAGAAAAGAAGAAAGAGAAGGAGACAGAAAGAAATTTCATCTGTGTGAATAACGTAGATACTGAAGGCTCTGAGGATGAGGGCCGGCACTGACGGAAGAGGCCTGGGCTACGCGGAAGAACATGGGGGCTCGGATGGCCCTGGGTAAAGGATGGGAGACCAGGCAGCCAGGAGAATCTTAGTCGTGACAGCAGAACCAGAGTTTGGGAGCAGCAGAGAAGAGTATAAACCCCAAACCAGGACCAGAGTGCAGGAATCTTCCAGGGGAGAACAAGGGGAAGCGGATGGGAAAGAGGCATCAGATGTTCAGGAGAGATGACGAAACAAAGGCACATTTATGGAAAAAGGCACAGGCCCGGTGTTTGCCCGGATACCACGTGCTGCAGGGCACCGCGGGGCACTGCCTCCCTTTGGCTGCCTTCCTCAGCCAAGTGACTTTCTCTCTCATTTTTATTTCCCTCCCAAATCTGCCTCCCACAGCCATGTTTGTACTTTTATTTTCCTTTTGCAGTCCACGGAGCTAGTATAATCTTTCAGAACTTGGCCTGAAGAGAAGAAAGAGCATTTTTCCTATTAGCATGTACATCTCCCGGGCAAAGAACTTGAAATCACCTTCCGCATGCCAGGGTGAGTCCAACTTTGACACCTGCTTTCCCAAAGTACCAGTAATAACCCTGACTCCCTGCAAAAGCTACAACTTTAATAAAAAACAGGTCACACATCAGACTCCAGTATTGCCAGAACACGCAAACACACACGTACGCTCTATCACCAATAACTCATAAAAGAAAATGAAATCTTCAGCAGTATCCTCCCACCAGTTTCACAAAGAAATTCCCTGGGGAAAAGAGGAAGGAGTGTCTAAATATTCTCAATACTCCAGATGTGATGTGCAATGTTTTGTGGTTGTCATGGATATTGTTCCGATCCACAGAGATTGATGGGTACGTGCAGTCTTCATCTCATTACTGAAACTCAGTGGAAGGATGGGTGACATGGGGGTGGTATTAAAAAAAAAGGTACACATTTGAAGTCAGACAAACTTGGATTCCAGGCCTAGATCTGTCTTTAGCCAGCTATATGACATTGAAGAATTACTTCTTCAGCCAGGCATAGTGGCACGTGCCTGTAATCACAGTACTCAGGAGGCTGAGACAGGAAGAACACAGGTTTGCGATCAATTTAGTGAGACCTTCAGCAACTTAGTGAGACCTTGTTTCAAAGTAAAAAATACAAAAGGGTTGGGGTGTACCTCAGAGGTAGAATGCCCCTGGGTTCATCCCCAGTAACAAAAAAGAATTACTTCTAGCTGGCCGTGGTGGCACACACTTGTAATCCCAGTACTTGGGAGGCTGAGACAGGAGGATCACAGGTTCCTGGCCAGACTCAGCAACTTAACAAGGCTCTCTGCAACTTAGTGAGACCCTGTTTCAAAATAAAAAATAAAATATGGCTGGGAGTGTAGCTCAGATGTAGAATGCCCCTAGTTTCAATCCCTAGTAACACACACACACACACACACACACACACACACACACAGAACTACTTCTAGATCAGTCTCTGTATTCTCTTCTATACAATGGGCATGAAGTATCATCTCAAGGAACTATAGTGAGAATTAAATAAAGTATGAATACAATGTAACAAACAAATGGTATCTATTTCTGGCACTGCTATTTTGGAGTTAAGATTATCACCATCACCTTTATTCTTGAACCATTAGCTCAGAGTTGAAAACAGAAAGAGTCCCTCGTGCCCATGCTGGGAGTTCATCTCTAATAGGTGGCAAAGCCACCTCCTCGTCATTTGGCTAATGGAAGCGTTCAGATGTTCTTGAGCATAATGACTGGCCTGCAGTGGACAGCTGACAGCTCATAGAGGGGAAAGAGCACGCGGTCTCTCAGGACCCCTGAGCGCAGCTTGCCTCCCCGCGCCCCCTCTCGCCCGCAGTCTCCCCACCCTTCTTCCTTACCCAGGCACTTGCTTCCTCATCACAGGTGGCTGGGGGTGATGCTCCCTCTCTCTCTGCAGAAAACAATGACTGTACTTATGCATTGCCCTGTAGAAAGTGAAATTTCATGGCTGGGAGAATCTTATTGTTTTTCCACCCTCTAATGAAAGAGATTGTTTGCAAGCAGATGAAATGAAATTGTGAGCTCTATTGACTTCAACAACAGGTGCCATTTCAGGCAAAGCCAAAGGGGGCCGTTGAATTGTCAAAAGGATTTAACTCCTCCTGACACTGTGGCATCAAACCTGGGAGTCTCCTGTCCCAGCCTCCCAAGTACTGGGATTATAGGTACGCACCACCACGCCCAGCTTCAAGATCTTTTTTAAAATGTGAATTCTCTGGGAGGAGAAACAGAGAACTGGATCTGCTAGAGTGCCCGCACTGAACCTGGTCAGGATGGCAGCTGAGCTCCTGGCCACGAATCCTCCTCTGGAAAATGGAGGAATGCTGAGGATTATAGCGCCTCCTAGGGGTCTGAGAAGACAAATTGTCTTAAAGAAAAGAGGCACTTAGCCCAGGACTTGGCACATTATGAGTGTCCCCCTGCATCATTTAAGGAATCTTTATTGAGCACCCTTTCTGACAAACACAAGCTTGGAAAAATGCAGACTCCTGGAGCCCACCCCGGAGGGTCCCAGATCAGCAGCCTTGGGCTGGGCCTGAGAATATGCACTTTTCAGAAACCTTCCAGGTGGTTAGTGGAGGTGGGTGAGACCGTTACCCTCAGAACTCACCTTCCTGCTCCCACAGGCTCAATCCCTGGGTCTGGCTGATAAGAGTTCAATTCCCAGCAACAGAAGGACCTGAGGTGGGGGAGAGTGGAAGGGTGGAAAGGGGAATACCAGAAAAGGTCAGGGAAAGAGCTGATAAAAGTCCCGAGAGCGTTCCTCCAGCTGGAGGTGGTGAGGAGAGCAGGAGGGTTACCTCGGGTGAGGCACTGAGAGAACAGATAGCAGTCTTCCCAGAAGAAAGCCCTTTCAAAAACAGCATTGTGCAAATCCCAGACACCAGCCACAGGCCCTGAAATTCTAGTTGAAAGCTATTCAGTTCCTGATCCATTCAGTGGGCCTGTGAATTGCGGGCTTTTGCACTTCCATGGTACCTTTCAAGCCGGAGCCTCAAAGCCCTTTTCAGACGCGAATCCGTTCAGCCTCATAACCTCAGTGAGAGATTCCCCAAGGGCCAGAGGGACTACTTCCTCCTACCTCAAGGGCAGCCTCTCAGACTGGCATGGGAGGCAGGAAGAGGAGGTGGCCGGAAGCTGTGTAACAGTCACTTAACCAGGCATCTTGACAGCTGAGAGGGAGAAAGAGCCACTTGGGATCAGACGTCTCTGGAACTCTTAGTCAGAAGCATGAAATTACAGAAATGCCTGAATTTCCACCTCTGCCTTTCCTGCTTGAGCCTCCTTGTTTAGCCTGAATAGTAGTGTCTGCTGATTTGGCGACACTGCGAGTTGCAGACCCGATATCTTTCTTCTTCCTGGTAATAGAACCTGGGGCATAACAGCGTCAGGGGCTAGACCATGATTCCTTTAAAACAAGATAGCAATCCTCTTCCATTTTACCCAGCCTTCCTTGCAGTTCTGGGGGACTACATAACTTCAATTTGGCCAATGGGATAGAAGGGGGAATCTACTGGAGAGGTATTTGTCAGAATTTGTTATGCTGTGGTAATACATGAACTGTGATGTTTCTGGAGTTTAATACAATACAAGCTTATTCTTTCCTTCATATCATAATTGTAATCCAATCAGTGGAGAAACTCTTCCATGCTCATCTGGAAACCCAGACTGATGAACCCTCCACTCTTTCATGATAGAACCACGTAGAAGCTGTGGTCTCCAAACGTCTCCATGGGAGATCCAGAAAAGACACCCTTCTTCGTTCCTCAAGGACGTTCTCTCCCTGGAGGCTCCTGCCAATCATCCCAATCACAAATGGGTTCCTCCCTAATCTGAGCCTTAATTTGATATGTCAGGAGTGTGAAGAACAATTAACCACTTGCGTATTGCATAACTTCAAAAGTCTCTTGAGATGAAATGCATGCAAATGATAGTGTCTACTATTGGCCTGATAACAATTTTTTAGTTTTAACTTAAAAGGGGAGAGGATTCCAGACATCGTGTTTCATTTGATCTAATGAAATATTCAAACTAACTTTGTATCACTTGGGTAGTAATTTATCTTCTCTGCCTGAAGCAGAAAGATGTTTCAGTGCAGTAATAATGGATTTGTGCCTTTTGAGCATGGGTGTTCAAAACTGTGCAGTCCCTTTTAGCGTGCGGCTGCTCTGGGCATGGAGCGGTTCAGAGCATCCTTGGAGATGAAGGTTGCCACCTCCCCAACTACCATCATGTTAGAAATTCCAGCTCACAGGAAGAGGAGCCATTTCTTGATGTCAGTAATGTGCACTGAGAGAGAAGTGAGAGACAGAAGAAAAGATGATAAAAAAAGTAGATGGGGGAGTTAAAAAGAGAGAGAGAGAGAGCAATAAGTTAACAGGCCACATTAGGCTTTCAGAAGAGGGAGCCCTCCCGGTTAAAACTATCACTGAGAGCCAAAATGAGGGTGCATGCTTGTAATTCCAGTACTTGGGAGGCTAAGACAGGAGGATTGCAGGTTTGAAGCCAGCCCCAGCAACTTAGCGAGACCCTGCTTCAAAATAAAAAGTAAAAGGGCTGGGGGTGTAGCTCGGAGGTAAAACGCCCCTGGGTTCGATCCCAATACCAAATAGAAAAAACCCTGCCGCCGGGAGGTTTCATTCCTCATCCCATTCCCCTCTGTACCTTTTCCCAGATTTGCTTTCAGCCAAACCGCCTCCCAGAAACGGAGACTCTGCCAAAGACGAATAAAAAGGCAAGAGAGTGGTGGACCTGGTGGGATAATGCCCATTTTATTCGGCTAAGGAGGAAACTGTGTTAATAAACGCCTGTGACATTTAATGATGTGCCTTTCATTTTGAACACATCATTGCTTGATATTGAATCCATCCATTTTGATAATAAACACCAGGACCACGGAACTCTCGCTTTTCACCCATAAATAAATAAATAACCGGCCTGCGGCGCGGAGACTTATTTTGCACACTGGGAATGAGGGAGGGTTTCAACTCCCCTGCATGTGTTTGCATCTTATGAACTCTATTCAGCCGCATGGCCTCCCATTCGTCTCTCTGGAAATCCAATTTCCCTCTTGCAGCTTCGTCTGCCAGTTTTCTAATTTTCACATCAAACTGCATATTACTCATTGTCAGGCTGGGTGTTCTGGAAGAGTCGTTAGAGTCTTAAACCCTTTGCCCATGTTTTCAGCTCAGCCACAGACAGTTGCCAGGCTTCTTGTTTTCAAAAGACCACTGCCATCCCCCCAAAAGCTCAAAACTTCTCAAGCTGGCATTGTCTTGGTCCAGGCCAGGGCCAGTGAGAATTATTCTTTCTGAAAGATAAATCCAAGTTCTTTTTTATGTGTGTGGTCCTGAGGATTGAACCCAGGGGCATTCTATTTCTGGGCTACATCCCTAGCCCTATTTTTTTAAATTTTTTTATTTTCAAACAGGGTTCCGCTAAGTTGCTGAGGGCCTCACTAAGTTGCTGAGGCTGGCCTTGAACCTGTGAGCTTCCTGTCTCAGCCTCCCAAGTACTGGGATTACAGGCATACATCACCACATCCTGCAGGTCCAAATTCTTTAATACAACAAAATGGCCCTTCCCAGCTGACCAAGGGATGTGTGATTCATTTCTCTATTCCCCACACTTAGCATACAATAGACTCTCAATAAATTCCTGAGGAGAAAAAGAATAAATGATTAAATGATTAAATGAATGGTAGTTGTATATATACATGCTTCCACAAGATTACATGGATGGATATATGTTACACAAATATATCAAACTTTATTGCATCTAGTATAAATTTGTTTTAATTTAACCCATTTGTGCCAACAAAAAGTATCTTTCTCTTTTTATTTATTTTTTCACAGTACTGGGGATTAAACACAGGGGTGCTATATCACTGAGCTATACCCCCAGGCTTTATTTTTTTTATTTTGAGACAGGGTCTCACTAAGTTGGCTAAATTGCCAAGGGTGGCCTCCAACTTACAATCCTTTTCTCTCAGCCTCCCAGGATCCTGAGTACCTGGGATTACAGGAGAGCCCAGCTTTCTTTGTATTTTAAAAGGATCACTAATTGTGCTTCAAATGATGGCTTTAAGGATATAATCGATGCTAACTTGTCATGCATATTTGATCCTCATTAAGTTTCCAAGTCATGATCCATCCCAGATCTACAGCTTCCAAATCTATACAGCTCTGGGTTCCCTGGCAATCCCTACATCCCCAAATTCTCAGAATAATGCAAGAGTCTAACATGATTTTCTTCAGTAAAGCTGGAATCCATTATCAAAAGGGAAACTCTGGAACCCATTGCCGCCAGAGTGGAGCCAGCAGGGAATCCACCCGTAGGGGTCACCTGGATACTCACATGGTCATGTGTGGCACTGCTGTCGAGTTCAGAGAACGGAGCCCACAGCTGTAGGAACCAGACTTTCTAGAAGCTGTGGACTTGCATCTGGAAAGTTCCCTGACTTTTCGAGATGTCCTCCAGGTATAACCTCTAAGGGACTGGAGAAAAGCTTGTGCTTTCCTTACAGTTTTCTGAGAGATGAGCTATCAAGGAGTGTGTCACCAAGCACAGTGGCACACAACTGTAATCCCAGTACTTGAGAGGCTGGAGACAGGAGGATCAAGGCCAGCCTCAGCAACTTAGCGAGATCCTGTTTCAAAAAAATAAGTAAATAAAAAGGGCTGGGTGTATAGCTCAGAGGTAGAACCCACGTGCATTCAATCCCTAGTACCAAACAAAAAAAAAAAAAAAGGAAGTGCTTCATTCTTTAATAGACTCTCTAGATTCTTTAGGCCTTTTAGGCCTATTATAGATATAGAATGGCCCATTGAAGAGCTCATAAATTGGCATTTGGAACTGATGTAATTGAGTCCTGAGGGTTGTAATCCCAGCAGTGGATGTGGTGGTGGCCTAGGCGGGGAGGGTGTGGCTGGAGAAGGTGGGTCCCTGGTGTGTGGCTTTGGGGATTATATATGGTTCCTCCTCCCCTTGCTCTCTCTCTTGCTTCCTGCCTCCATGATGTGAGGAACAAAGCCTTGTGCTTTCCCTCTCTCTGCTTCTTCACACCATGCCCTGAGCTCTGAGGTTCCGGGCCTCACATGGACTGAACCCCAAAACTGAGAGCTAAAAATCTCCCTTCCTCTAAGTTATATATGGTCAAGTCTTTTAGATTATATACTGACAAATACAAGGGCTAAAGTTTATCATAACTCAATGCAATTCCTATTCCTGAATCTTGTATGCGGGGGGAACGCTACAAAGGACATCCACTGGGATTGGTAGAATAGATCAAAAGTATTGTATCAACAATAACTTCACTAAAGTTGACAACTACCTGGTTATAAAGAAGAATATCTCAAATATTAGGAAACCTGTACATGTACATGAAATATTTATATAACATAGGGCTTTGATGTATGTAGCTTAGTCTCAATTTTTTTCTTTGTGGTACTGGGGTATGAACCCAGGGGCATTTTGCCTCCGAGCTACACCCCCAGTCCTATTTTTTATTCTTTATTTTGAAACAGGTTCTCGCTAAGTTGCGGAGGGCCTCACTAAGTAGCTGAGGCTGGCCACGAACCTGGATCCTCCGGTCTCAGCCTCCCAAGTACTGGGATTACAAGTATGCGCCACCACGCCCAGCTTTAGCCTCAAATTATTAAAAACATATTTATAATAGAAAATAATATACACACACACACACACACACACACACACACACATATAGAAAGAGTGAGCACAAATTATAAAGCAAGAGACATAAACTGTTAACAATGGATGAATCTGGTAAAGGGTGAATGATATTCTTTGTTCTATCCTTACTCTTACAACTTTTCTAAAAGCTTGAGATTATTTCCATATAAAAAGTTTAAAGTAAGTACTTTAAGCCCACTAACATAGATGAAATCAAACTAGACCCTTTAAACATGACAGACTATGGCCAGGGGTTGGAGAAAATGGAAGAGAAATCAACATTCCATTAGAGTAGAAGATGGCAAATTCTGTAAAGGACCAGACAGTAAATACTTTAGAATATTTTAGGCTTTGTGGGCCAAACACGATCTGTCACAACTAATTAACTCTGCTATTGTGGTAGAAGAGCAGCCAAAGAGAATATGTAAATAAGTGAGCACGACTTGTGTTCCAGTAAAACTTTATTTATAAACACAAGTTTGCAGGCCATAGTTTGCCAACCCCTAGACGAGGTAAGCTGGCTATGGGATCTGCTTGCTTCCAAACACTTGGAGTCCCTTCCAGGGAAGTTTCCTGCCTGGTTTCCAGTGGCAGGCTCTGTCTTTAACCCTGGCAGCACCCTTGCCACTGTCTGTTCACAGAGATTAACAGCAGCAATAGAGAATCCATTTAAGAGAAATTAGAGGGAGGCCCTCCCTCCCCCCAGGACACCTGTGAGAACAGATGACACCATGACACCCATGAGCTTCACACGCATGAGGGAGACAGATAGGAATGGCCTCGCAGATGCTAGGCCGCCCCTCAGAAATCACAACCCAAACTGTATAGTGTGTGTGTGTGTGTGTGTGTGTGTGTGTTACTGGGGATTGAACCCAGGGGTGTTCTCCCTGAGATACACCCCCAGCCCTTTTTATGTTTTATTTTGAAACAGGGTCTAAGTTGCTGAGGCCAGCCTCAAACCTGGGAATTTCCAGTCTCAGCCTCCCAGGTAGTGGAATTACAAGCAGGCATCAGCACACCTGGCAATATTTTTTTAAAAACTATTTAAAAATATTTAAACATAATATTTAAAAAAAAATAAGCTTCTACCTGGGTCCATTGTCTGACCTGGAAATGTCCACATTGGATGGGCCCGTGGAGACATAGGCAGTAAGATAAATAATGAGGGAACGGCAGGGATGGAGAACAGAGAAGGAAACGACTCAGAGTGAACGCAGTTAAAAGTCCTTA
Organism: Glis glis; assembly: GCA_004027185.1. Classification (NCBI taxonomy): domain Eukaryota; kingdom Metazoa; phylum Chordata; class Mammalia; order Rodentia; family Gliridae; genus Glis; species Glis glis. The sequence goes on along the minus strand of PVJS01014997.1, from coordinate 1,382 downwards.
TGCTTCTGCAACCAACCATCGTCGCTGGCTGTTCCCCTCCCTATCCCCTGTGTTCCCCTTAGTTCTCTCACAGTCCCCCGGCTTCTGCCCTGTTGCATTATACTTCCTGTGCTATGTCACAGGGTCCTGTGGAGAAGACAACACAAGCTGCCCCACGCCCGCTGTCAGCAGCCTCCAGAGAGGGGTGGACACTTGCAGGAGCTCAGCCCAATCCCACTGCTAACACAGAACCCCGCACTCTCCCCCAGTTCTGTGTTACAACCTGCCCTGTGCCAGGTGCTTCTTCAAGCTAATGGAGCCTGCCCAGGGCCCCAGGACTGCTGGCTTCCTTAAGGTAATTTTATTTGAAAGGTAATGAACCCCTAGAAAATGCAGAAACCAAACAAGCAAGACTGCAAAAAAGGTTGGAGCTCTAATGTGGCTGACTTTAGAGGTGGGCGGAAGAAAGTAGAAGAAGGAAGACAAAAGTTCGATACTTGGCAGATGCCTCTGACCATGTCTCCTCGCTCTTCCTGCTTTGTCCTTTGAATTCCACTAGAACTGATAAAACATCTACTGTGGTCTTGGCAGACACAGTGGTGACTAGGACAGATGCAGGTCCTGCTCGGTGGAGCTAACATCTGGTTTGGGATCCCAACAGCAAACAGGCGATTCCATTAGAGAAGCAGCCGCTCTCCAGCTGAACGAGCGCCAGAATCGCCTTGAGGGCTTGTTGGAGCACAGGCTTCAGGGCCCACGGCTCCCAGTTCAGAGGGTGAGGTGAGGCCCAAGAATATGCTCTTCCAGCGAGTGTCCAGGGGATGCTGGTGCTGCCTGAGCACCAGAATCTGAGAACAGTGACTAGTGTTGTGAGAATGAAGGCACAGGGTCCAATAGGAAACGTAAAGGGGGAGAGGACCCACATTCAGGTCAAGATCGGCTTCCCGGAGAAAATGATGACTGGGTTTACATCCAAAACAGAAACAAAAACTTAGATGTAGGGATTGTCCATTTTTTCCTCCTGAGAGTCAAAGTGTGATATCTAATTCCTTTCCCTTGGAAAATGAGCCAGATTAGTGCCTTACTTCTAACAAATAGAAAGTGGCAGAAGTGATGCATGTGACTCTTAAACTTAGACCGTTGTAAAGCCAGGCATGGTGGCACACGCCTATAATCCTAGTACTTGGGAGGCTGAGACAGGAGGATCGCAGGTTTGAGGACAGCCTCAGCAAGTAGTGAGACTCTCATCAACCTAGTAAGACCATGTTTCAAAATAAAAATAAAGAATAGGGTTGGGGTGTAGCCCAGAGGCAGAATGTCCCTGGGTTCAATCCCTAGTACCACAATAAATAAATAAAGTTAGATGGTTATATTAGTCCACTTTCTTTACTATAATGAAGTAC
>PVJS01014996.1:0-39514 GCA_004027185.1 Glis glis | reverse complement strand
AGGGAGAGAGAGAGAGAGAGAGAGAGAGAGAAAGAGAGAGAGAGAGAGAGAGAGAGAGCGAGCGCTGAGGCTGGCTGCGAACCCGGATCTTCCGGTCTCTGCCTCCCAAAGTACTGGGATTACAAGCGTGCGCCACCATGCCCGGCTTTATTGCTCTTCTTAGTCTAAGGCTTGTTAACTAGGGAGTAACTAAGCTTAGTTATACTTATCATACTCAGAGATTTTATTTTGAATATGTCAGAGTGTCTAGGCCTTTGGGGAAACTTCCTTATGCTTAGCTGATTGTTAAAATGCAGTCCCTCTCTAGTGTAATCTCCTTTCATTCAGTAAATGAAGAATAAAATTTTGGCATGATAAATTGCAAGATAATTAAAATTTTTCTTTATTTCTGGCTATTTATATTTGGCTTTATTTAGCCAAATCTTAGCCACTCTACATAGCCATGCAGTGTTGTTGTGTGATTTTGGTTTGTTTCTCCTAAATACATCTTAAAGACAATCAGCTATGGCGTATATTAGAATTCCTTTTTTTGGATTTGTGTGTCAGGATTCTGGAAATAGCCACGAATTCACAGAACTCAAGAATGTGAAAGCAAGGTGTTTCTACCACTTACTGAGTTGGGGGTACAAACTTTCATCCTTTGCCAACCCCCTTAGAAATTACGACTGTGAACTATCAGGACTTCAAAGCATAACTTGTTCTCTTGTTAGTGGAGCCAAAACATTTTAATTATGCCTGAACAACTGTTACAGGTTAGTGTAGACAAGTGAGTAAGAGTTTTACTTTGCTGGTTTATAATTCAGCACATACTTAGTTAGATTCAGCTAAATGTCAAAATTGCCACAAGCCAATTTGTATAGTCATTAATGAGGACTTTAAATCTCTCCAATGTCTGATAGATTCAATCCATAGAAAGCAAAAGGTTTCCTGGCATTTTCTTTTAAACCACAGATTGCAGAAGCATTGAGATGGAAATGCCCTCAAAACATAGTTCTAAACAACTTGGAAAACTGTTTATTGAAGTACGATTGACTAACTCTTTGGGAGGGAGGAACCATGATAGTATTATTTGGTAACTACAAAGGAAAGGAAAGTTGGGCATAGCCAACTAGTAACAGTGATGTTAGGAAAATATATTTCAGAGGAAAGACAGGTATGTTTCAATGTTCAGAGACTTAAAAAGAAAGGATGGTACAGAAAGAGAGAAGCAGAAATACAGATAGAAATAAAGGAAAATTCTGACAGTAAAATTACAGTATTTTTGGATAAGAAAGAAAAGGAGAGGGAACTATTTTAAGAACAAGGAACTTTTTTGATGGGCTCTATGTTAAGAGAAATGTACAGAAGATTAAGAGACAAGCACATAATCAAGGACAAATTCAGGAGAGTTGCATGAACTAGTAAAGAAATATTTGCAAAGCTCAAGTTCAGACTGAGCTGAAGCTGTAGAGAATGCTAAAGACAACAGAAAATGGATCTTTAAAGCTATGTTCAAAACCAGAAGAACAAGTAAAGGCTAAGCTAATTGCTTGGGGCAGATGGAATGATGTTAACATAGGACTGAAAGCAGACCTACTCAGTTATTTGGCTTCTCTATCAAAGAGAATGATCTTCAAACTGGAATGTGTAGCGTAAACATGGTAAAGAATAAATTGAAGTATGCAAGATAAGTAATGATAATAACAGTTACAATTTGCTGAGTTTCTACTCAGGACTGAGTGCCATAAAATGAATTTAATCACTTTTTTCTAGCAAATTTTTTTCTATAATTACTTACAGCAACTGTGCATGGTAGGTATTATTGTTATCAATGCCATTTTACAGATGAGAAAACTGATACTCAGGAAGATTTAATAGCAAGCCTGAAGTTAACATAGCCAGTAAGTGATGGGCTAAGATTCAGATCCAGGTCTGCCTACCTTCAAAGTCCGGCTCTTTTTAGACACCCTGACTCCCATGCCTATCAGCACCAAGCTTTTAAACAGGATTGCATCTTTCAGTTTAAATTATATTGTAAAACACATGAACACACACACACACACACACACACACACACACACTGTGATAGTTGGTCTGATTTGTCAACTTGACTCACCTCAGATCATATGACTTTGGTTGTGTAACAGCGGATTGAACCGGAAGTCCTGCCCTAAATGTGGGTAGCAGGGTTCTGATAGGTGCAGGACTTGAATAAAAGAAGGAGAAAGCCGCGTAGAGGGAGCCGTGACTCTTCCTGAAGAGAACACATCTGCTCTCGTTTGAGATCGTCAGTCTGCAATTTTGCCGTTTCCTTGAGGAGCTTCTTGATCTTCTGCTCTCGTCTGGATCCTCGGCCTCCAGCCTTCAAACTGAAGCTTCGCCGTCATTTCTCCGAGGAGTTTCCTTGTCTCCACATCTTGGACTGGACTGAATTGGTGGTTGCCTCGATCCTGGGGCTCCAGCTCTGAGGAGTTTCCTTGTCTTCACATCTTGGACTGGACTGAATTGGTAGTTGCTTCAATCCTGGGGCTCCGGCTCTTGGACCGCCTGACCGGCTGCTGATTCCTCTGACTCTTCACATGCAGTTGAGACTTGGGACTGCATTGTGAGCTGATCTAATAAATCCTTTTTTCCCCCTCCCTTCCTTTCTTCATTCTGTGAATTCTGTTGATCTGACCAATACACACACACACACATACACACACACACACACACACACCCAGAATATGGTATTGAAAAGCCTTAGTGTATAATCACTGAAACAAAGAAAATGGAATGTCAAAATGATGAAAAACAAAGGCTGTCTTCTTACTTATTTATTTATTTATTTATGTTTATTTATTTATGTGATGCTGGAATTGAACCCAGGGATGTTCTACCTCTGAGCTATACCCCCAGTCCTATTTTATTTTTTATTTTAAACCAGGGTCTTGCTAAGTTGTTGAGGGCCTCGCTAAATTGCTGAGGCTGGCCTCAAACCTGAGATCCTCCTCTCTCAACCACCCAAGTACTAGGATTACAGGCGTGTACCACCATGTCTAGCAAATCAAAAGATCGGAATATTTAGAGTCAAGAGCTTGATGTTGATTCTTGGCAAACCTGAGACTGTGTTAGACAAGTGATGTGTGGAAAGTTGTAAATGAAAGTAAGGATCCTGAGGAGGCAGCATAGGTTCATTAAGCATTTCAGATTAGAACCCACCCCTCTCCCTTTCTTCCTTTCTTTTTTCCTAGTTACCTAACAACTGTCCCTGTGGCTTATATATAAGTGAATTAATCTGGGCCCAGTTTAGTAAATTAATATTTGGCTGAACTGCTTTATGCAGATTATTGATTTTAGATGGATAAGTTTTACTTAAATTAAAATACTGTTTATGGCATTAATCTGGTCTATTGATATAGCAACTCTATCAAAAAAGGAAGTAAGCTTTTGGCCTGAATTGTTTTTAGTGAACCCATGGCATTTCCTGACAGTTATTGCTATGCAGTTGCTTACGAATCGTCTATGTCAGCATTGTTGAAGCTATATTCTGAGGAACTCCAAGGTAGCTGGAAAAGTAAATAGGTGTCATCTCATGAGAGCATAGTTTGGGAAATGCTGACCTATGTAATAATGTGTTCTTAAACTTTACTAAGGATAGATGTTAAGTTCATTGGTCTATGATTGAGGGAATCAAACTCTTCTATCTTTTTCAAAATTGGGACTGATTTGTTTGCCTTCTTTCTGATTCCTCAGAATATTTCACATCTTTATGCATATCTGTCAGTTCATTCATCATTCTAGAATATAATTCATCTTGGCTTGGTGACTTGAATGCCTTTAAAATAGTGAGGCACATTCTTGCCTATTTTGGGCTTTAATCCTTATTTATACTTTACCTTTTGAGGTGGGGTTAGGTATGGTACATCCAGTAGCTTAAGGTAGGAGTAGTAATTTGAAGTTGCAAATAGATTGCACACCAGCATAATGAAATACTTCATAATAACTTGGGAGGTTCTAGCAGAGATTATATTATATGTGTTAGAGATACAAAGAGGACATTCATACATTGGATGGAATGTTAGAGAAGATGACCTTCTGATTCTAAGATTCTATGAGTATTGATGTTTCTGTTTCATACATAGTCAAAAATAGTATTGCCCTTGAGTACGTCAAAATCTTGGAAATCAAAGACTATTTTGTTATGGTATCATTATTACCCAGGAAAAGCATGTGCAATCTCAAGCTCTGAACAGTAATTGCTGCCTTGATTACTCAAAGGGGATGGGTAGTTATGCAATGAATCTATTTCAGGGACCCTTCAGTTTATCATAGTGAAATTGTGCTGCTCTTCTGTGATTCAGGTTATAAGATGATTGGCTATCACTACTGCCTTTTCTTCCAATGGCACTATTCCATGTGTTTTTCATCTTTATTGATCTTCAAAAAAGAGAAATCAAATTTTGGTTTAATTTTAATTTTGGTTTCCATATAACATGACTGTGTTGAGATCTAAATTTTGCAGAAGTTTGAAATAAAATGGATTTAATCTTGCCCTGTAGGTAGATTGGAAGCAAGGCTTATGAGATTTTTTACCAGAACAAAGAGCTGCAGTCAGTATTTACTTTTTCAAAACAAATGGTGGTTCTTTGAAAATAGCTCATTTTCCCATCATAATGAATAAATTACCTAAAGTAATGGGATTAACAGGATTATATTTTATTGTCAAAACAAAACATTGCCAGGAGGTATAGCTGCTCTTCAGGACCAGACTTGAGTAAATTCCATGGCAGAGTTAGCATTTGAAGAATATAACGGGGAATAGTTTTGTAATGCTCAGCACAAACTTAATGCTTAATAGTATGAAATAAACAAAGGACCACTTAAATATGACTGCTGTTGAATAAAACTGTATAAGAGTAATGTTGGAGTAACCATCATGTGCTCTTGCCTGACTCCAGGAACTGTGGGACATTGATTATGATGGTAAAGATAATTATAAAATCTGTCTCTTTTCCTCTCTCCTGCAATTTCTTCTTCCTTTAACACAGACTTATGGTGGGTCATTGGCACATGAGTTTTCAGTGGACACTGAAACTGTGCGCATTGTACAAACTGTGCTCATCTTACAAATTGTATAGGTGTTCAGCCCTTCATCCGTTTAATTCTTTGGTTGAATGTAGGCTATTTCCCACTTTGTTTATCATAACTTACCTTTGCTTCTTCTATTTTTTTCAGAGCAGTTCTGAAGTTTTCTTCTAGGCCAACCATGCTGTTCTCCTCCCATCTACAGTAACTCTCCCCCTTTTCAGCAGCGCTGAGGCCCAGATCAGAGGCTCTGGAGGCAGAATGCCAGGATTGAAATCCTGCCTTTTGCTGCTTCCTAGCTGGTTGACCTTGGGCAGGTTAGCTCTGTGTCTCAGTTTCCTAACTTGAAAAGTGAAGATGAGAATAGTATCAACATCACAAGATTGTAGATTATAGATTGGTGATATCAAATCATCCACATAAGAATGCTTAAAGTAAAAATCCCATAGTAAAGCCCTTAATAAATACTAAGTTTATATTGAATGAAGGCCAAGATCCTTACACATAGTTTAAGACTAATCCATGAACTGCTTGGGTTTTCCTGATCCTTTGCTTCCTATTCTTCCTTCTCCTTTGGCCTCCTGTCTTCTGTCTACTCCTCTGGTCAGTAAAATCAAGACTTCATCTTAAACCTCCACCCTACTCTTTGGTTGGACTGATCCTCCCTGTCTATCTAAGTTTCCATTATAGGGCTCTTAAGAGCCTTCAAGAATACCTTTTCCTAGCCGGGTGTGGTGGCACACAACAGTAATCCAGTACTTGAGAGGCTAAGACAGGAGGATTGTAGGTTCAAAGCCAGCTTCAGCAACTTAGTGAGGTCCCTCAGCAACTTAGACCCTGTTTCAAAATAAAAAAGAAAGAAAAGTGGGGCCGAGGGTGTAGCTCAGAAGTAGAATGCCTCTGGGTTCAACCTCCAATACCCGAAAAAAAAAAAGAATAACTTTTCCGTCAGGGACCCTTTCTTACTATGAGGAAGAGATGTGAATCATTCCCCTTCTCGCGTCTTTTCTACACGTACCACTTCACTTTACCAAAACACAGTGGTATCGACATACGTATGTATATGAAAGAAATTGATTTCATTATATGCTCTGTACAGATGTGTTTAGAAGGTCAGCATTCTTTTAGAAAGGGTCCTCTTTTCTGATTATGCCTGTCCTGAGTCCACAATACATAGGATAATAGAGGTTTGTGGACTTTACAGCACCCTAACCCAGTGATACCTACCCATCTACAAGTAGCAAATTCCTTTTGATGATTCAGAGAAGAGGCATAAAAATTCAATTATTCACCAAAATTCTAGCCCCTAACATGCATTCTAAAAATGGATGTTTAATGCTCTTCTCTGACCCGATAGTTGCAAAGTCAGCTAAAGCTTTCTCATTTTGCATAAGGGATATTTTAATTTCTCTGGATCCTTAATAAATGTTGACTAAAGATATTTTCCCCAGAGTAGATGTAGAAATCATCCATACTTCCCCCACTCACCTATCCATCTCCTTATCCTTCTGGACATGTTCTTCTTTATGTCCATGTATCGGGCGACCATTCCTTGTATTTCAGGCCCTGTATGGGAGAAATGATTTTCTCAATTAGAAGGTAGGGACTGTTCTGGATCCTTTAAAAAAATTCCACTGAATAGTCATATTTTTCTACTTTGGAAAAATGACAAAAATTATAGTAGTTTTGCCTGTCATTTAAAAAATAAACACACTCTAGACCTGTCTGGATTCATTTGCTTTACAGAATGAGACTGAAAGTACATCATGCACCAAATTATGGCAGAACAAATTCTTCTTTAGGACAGTTACGGTGGGTTGGGCTTTTCTTTTATTTTGTCTTTGTGTGTGTGTCATTACTGGCAATGATTTCTGAAGCATCAAACCTTTTCCACGCATGTATTAAGTTAGTCAAAGGTGCTCTTAGTGGCCTTGAGCTGTTTTTCCTCCTATGTTGGAACAGATCTTTGTCATGGCTGCTGTTTGGCATCTTCGATAGAGAGAGGTATTCCTGAAGAGCAGTGCATGTGTTATAGATACCTTTTGGATGCTGATGGCCAGGTCTCTTAGAACCTTCAAAAAGGCATGAATGAGCAAATGAATGAATGCAAGGATGGGGGGGAGGAGGATGGGGTGGAGACAGGCCTTACTATTGTCTCTAAGATTGAAATGGGAGTAATACATTTGTTACAGAAAAGAGGAAGAAATTGCTTGAGCACATCGCCCTTCCTATTGCTGGAAGTTAACGTTTTGATTTTACTTTACAGTTCCCAGACTGCTCTCTTATATGTAATTGAATTTGAACTTCACAGCAGTCTTGTCAAGTTGGTAGGGAAGGTTATTATCCCCAACATATAGAGAATCTTTTCTAAAAAAACCAGAGCTGATCAAGTTGGCTCAGATCTTATGACTGAACCCAGATGCCAGTCTTCTGATTCTAAATACAGTGCTTTCCTACTGGATCAGGAAATTTCACACTTGACTATTCAGAAGGTCTGAGGTCAGTCTAAGAAATTCACATTTTTGTCACGCACCTCAGGAGACAGATTGTGATGCAGGTCTGTACTGAAGCACACTTTCAACTTCTTTTCAATTAAATTTTAAGATGGGATGTTTAACTTGAGAGGAAGATAAGTTCATTTAAATGTTGTGTCCCAAATCCAAAAGGATGCATACAAACGATTATTTATTATGACACTGCTTGTAGAGCTGTAGACTAGAAACCTTCCAAATAGCCACCAGGAAAGGAAGGTTGAATAACTAATAGTACATTTATACAAAAGAATAATATGCAGTTTCAAGAAGGAATGAGGAAATCTCTATATTTTTGCTATGAAGTAATTTTTAAGATCTATTCTTAAGTGATAAAAGTAAAGTAGAAAAAAGTATTTATACAGTATGCTACTTTTAGCATAAGAAAGGAAAATACATACCTATATGTGTGTGTATATATGTAATAACACATATTTTCTTATGCTCAAAAACAAGGAAGGATGACTAGAAAACTAATAAAAATGGCTCCTTGGCCATTATGTAGGGACAAAGCAGTACTGGGCTCCTCATGGATCTCTGGCTGCTTCAGTTTCCCTGATGGCTTCCTAGCAGTGACCCAGCTTAAAAATAAGAAAATATATCTGAATATATTCAGGGAACTGAAGACGAGAATGAGGAGCCCATTCAGATACTGTCAGAAGATGATGGACAGTGCTGCTGTCCACAGTTACAGCCCAGTTTCCAGGAGCATCTCACTATATGAAAGGTGTCCAGCTGGAGAAGGAATTCTGCTTGCCCCTGATATTGGCTGGGGGATCTGGTGTAGTATGCTGTCAACTATCCCAAAGAAAACAAGAAAAATGGATGGGCCAGATGCTTCATCAGCAGTGAAAGTGGAACAAGCAGTCCAGAAATCATCTGACTCGTTAGTGTTGGGCCTCTCCTGGAAAACAACTGAACAGGATCTAAAAGACTATTGTAATGCCTTTCAAGAAGTTCTTATGGTTCGGGTCAAGAAAGGTATTAAAGTTGGTCATTGAAAAGTGTTTGGCTCCGGGCATGGTGGCACATGCTTATAATCCCAGTACTTGGGAGGTACTTAGCAACTTAGCGAGGCTGTCAGCAACTTAGCAAGACCCTGTTTCAAAATAAAAGAATAAAATAGGGCTGGGGGTGTAGCTCAGAGGTAGAATGCCCCTGGGTTCCATCCCCAGTACCACCAAAAAAAAAAAAAAAAAACCCAAAGTGTATGTGGCTTTTTGTTTGTTTTATAGAATAGAAACTCAGGGGTGAAAGTAATACTACAGTGACATATGATAGATTAACAACATTGTGCCTGTAACCTTCCTAATTCTAAGCAGAGACCAGATGAGCAGAAAGGTGTTTGTTGAACATTGTATCAGATTGCCCAGTCTCTTCATGGAGGGAACTTGATCATTAAAGGAATCAGTATATATGTGTCCAGTGACAAACATAAGCACAGTAGCAATAGACAGAAAGAATTGGAGGAGCCAGGTGGAGCTGGGAATTGGTGGAGTTGGTAACAGTGGAGGGGGTGGAGCTGGCTTGGGAAACAATGAAGGTAGTAATGAGGGTGGAGGGATAAACTCTTCTGCTGTCAACACTAATTCGGCAGTGAGGCTATGGCCCAGGCAGCTCTGCAGAGCTGTTGGGGTATGACGAGCATGTGAGCCAGTCAGCAGAACCAGCCAGACCCATCAGGTAATAACCAAAGCCAAGGCAACATGCAGAGGGAGCCAAATTAGGCCTCTATTTCCAGAAATAACTCTTAACAATGGTTCTGATTTCTGCGCAGCCAGTGGTTGGGGTCACATTAAATGGAGGGTCAGGCAGTGTTGTAATGGAGGCTTCGGCTCAGTCGTGGATGCCAAACCTTCTGGCTGGGAATGTAGAGAGCTGGAGATGGTTGGTTGGTATAGAATGGTGGGAATTCAAATCCTTCTCAACTCATAGTAAGTACATTGTACAGTACACGCGTACTCTGAGTTTTCAAAATTGGTTGCTCAGTTTCAGTTGCTCGGTGTGGAGTATTCAGCAGTATTTCTGACATTTTTCTTTAGAAAAGAGGCAGAGCTAAAGGAATATTTAAATTTTGTTACCTAAAGGGTTGAAATATTGAGTAGTTGAAAGGGAGCTACTGTTTACTTGATTGATAAATACACTACAATTGATATAAATTTTTTTTTCCTTAGGAAAATCTTCTTTTGGGAGATCAAGGTGAAGGGGAAAAAGGTTCTCTGTAGGACAGGGAGAGAACAGTGGAAAGGAACAAGATTGGAGTTAGACCTCTCTGATGTGTATTGTTTTGTACTTTTGCCAATATAAATGTTTTATGTAATTGAATAAAAAGTTAAAGGGAAAGAAAATCTATATAATTAAATTAAAAGTAAAAAAGAAAGCAAATTTCTATAAGTGAGAAACAACATAAGCAAATGAATGTAACTGTAAATCCCAGTATTTTGACTTTATATCTCTTCTGGGATATAGCCTAAGGTAAAATGAAAATGATCACAAAGAATTCTTAAACTGTATCCAGTAATCTTATCATTAATTTATATTAGTATTTTTAATTATAAATAAGTAATTAGGTTAATGAAGCTAGGAACTAAGTTGTAAGAAAAAAAGGTTTAACCACAAACCCAAAAAGTAATAATCTAATCATTTTTCATTTAAATAGAAAGTATCAGTATGAATGCATGATTTATGTTACTAGATATGTTCACTGACCATACAAACAGAAATAACCAGGGGCAGTGACAGCCCAGTGGCATTTAATTCCTCTGCTGCCTCGATTGTGGCCTCTAAATGGCATGTCTCACTAAGAGGAATCAGGGTTCCTTGAAGGCTCATTCAAAGTCTAGAATGTGAAACTCACAGAATGACCCTAGGACATCAGAAATCTGAAAGCTGTTAAAGATACTACTGGTATCTGAGCCAGGTGTGGTGGTGCACACTTGTAATCCCAGTACTTGGGAGGCTGAGACCAGAGGTTCCGGATTCGCGGCCAGCCTCAGCTACTTAGTGAGGCCCTCCGCAACTTCGTGAGACCCTGTTTCAAAATAAAGAATAAAAAATAGGGCTGGGGATGTAGCTCGGAGGTAGAATGTCCCTGGGTTCCATCCCCAGTTCCACACACACACAAAAAAGATACTACTGGTGTCTTGCCAAAATGATCCAAAAGCCAACCTGAAGGGGCCCCAAAGGGGCAAAAATGGGACAGTTTGAGCATCACCAGGATTGGAGTATATCAAAATATGTGCATTTATGACAAAACTTTAAAACATGACACAACAAAACAAAAAACCACCTCTGAAGTTGTGAAGGTGCCAAGTCATTGTTCTGAAAATTGATTAATAAAAAAAAGGAATCTAGCATCCACTCTTCCTTTCCCATATAACCTGTACTTTGGGGTAAGTCCTTTATAGAGAATTACAGCTAATAAAAGCAAAAGGGTGCTAGAAATTTTTTTTTAAAACACGATTTTGTAATATCTAATGAAATAATGGAGCTAGGTAACAACCATTAATGGATGGTAAAATCATTAGGTAAAATTGAAGCTCTATAGTAGAGAGTAGGGCTGACAACACTCGTACCTACTAATTAGTCTCAATATCGCCAAAAATGGGACAAGCAAACATTTTGCTCCTTCAACATGATCTGTTAGAAAAGAAATAGCACCACCTGTAAGTACCTACACCCTGACCCAACAACAAGTTTGAACCAGAATCTCATCAAACATCCATATGTAACCACAGTGGACTCCTTGATCAGTGGGCGGTACATTCTAAGACCCCTAGTGGGTACCTACACTGTGCACAGTGCCAAACCCTATATATATTACATTTTTCCTTTATATATGTAGCTATGATAAAGTTTAATTTGTAAATTAGACACAGTAAGATTAATAATCACTAATTATGAACTACAACAGTTATTACAATATACTGTAATAAAAGTATGTGAATGTATTCTCTTTCAAAATATTGCACTGTAGTCACCCTTCTGGCATGGATTTTTCTTTTTCTTTTCTTTTTTTCAGTGCTGGGGATCGAACCCAGGGCCTCAGGCATCCTAGGAAATTGCTCCATCACTGAGCTACACCCCAGTTCTGGCACAAATTACTTATTCTTTCTTTTCTTTTCTTTTTTTTTTTTTTGCGGTACCGGGGATTGAACCCAGGGGCATTCTACCTCCGCGCTACACCCCCGGCCCTATTTTTTATACTTTATTTTGAAACCGGGTCTCACGAAGTTGCAGAGGGCCTCACCAAGTAGAGAGAGAGAGAGAGAGAGAGAGAGAGAGAGAGAGAAAGAGAGAGAAAGAGAGAGAGAGAGAGAGAGAGAGAGAGCTGAGGCTGGCCGCGAACCCGGATCCTCCGGTCTCCGCCTCCCAAAGTACTGGGATTACAAGCGTGCGCCACCACGCCCGGCTTACTTATTCTTTCTTTACCATTTCAGAGATAGAAGATTTATTCCTACCATAAATTTTAGAAATCTCAGCATACTTTTTTTTTAATTTTTGAGAACTTTCACTTTTTCACCTAAAGGAAGCACTTTATGGCTTCTCTTCAGCACATCTGAGTCGCCAGCACCAGTGCTCCTGTACATCAGGACCATTATTAAGTGAAATAAAGGTTACTTGAACATAAGTACTGCTACCATGCCAGTCAGTCTGATAAGCAATAGGGCTGCTGACTAATGGGCAGCTAGCACATACATGAATTATCCTGGGTGCGACAGTGGGGAGCAGCAGTGAGACTTTATCATGCTGCTTGAATGCCACACAACTTAAAACGTATGAATTGCTTATTTCTGGAATTTACCATGTAATATTTTTGACTGTGGTTGACTGTGGGCAACTGAAACCACAGAAAATGAAACTGCTCCAGGTAAGGACTGCTGTACCAGTTTACAGGAACCACAGAAGATAAAGGGACATGTTAAACACCCCAGGATGTTCCACAAAACAAACAAGCCGATTTCTTCAGCAAATAAAAGTTATGAGAAAAACATAGGGACTTAAGAGATTTATAAATCAAACACAGGTATGAATCTTGTTTCTAACTTGATTCATACAACTATAAAAATACCTTTCTTTCTTTAAATAATAGTAGAAAATATAATATCCTGCTTATTACATGTTATTAAGGGATTGATAATTTTATTGAATCTTTTAATGGTACTATGATTATTTTAATAGTTCTTCTCTATTAGAAGCACTTACTAATGAATTAATATGATACCTGAGATTTCCTTTAAAAAAAACTCCATTGGAAGATGAAAATAAAAGTGTGTATAGGGAAATAGATGAAATCAGAATGGTAGAATGTAATAATTGTTAGTTTGTTGATGGGTTCATGGAGTTCTTTACGCTTTCTGTTTACTTTGTTGTACATGGAAAATTTACATGATAAAAAACAACCAAGTTTTGCTATTTGAGAGGCAGAATCCTGACAGAAGGCCTGGGTTATAACCACTATTTGTTTAACTAGAGAGAGTCTCTGCTACTCTCTCAATTTTCTCCTCCCTCCCTTCAGTTTTACCTTCCCTTCATTCCTTCTGTTTCTTCAAAAATCACTTATTGAGCTACATTTTGCACCATTCTGCTACCAGCCTTTCAAGGTATAGATACTGTTATTTCTCATTTTACAGATGAGAACACCAAAGCTTGAGGGGTTTCTTGACCACTGTGTTAGTCAGATTTCCATCTCTGTGACAAAAATACCTGAGATAATCAACTTACAAGAAAAAAAGATTTATTCTGGCTCATGGTTTCAGAGGTTTTCGTGTTTACTTAGCCCATCACTTTGGACCTGTGGTAATACAGTGCCTCATGGTGGGCGTGCATGGTGGAAGAGGTCTGTTCACCTCGTGGTAGCTGGGAATCAGAGAAGAGGAGCCAAGGGCCCGATATCCCCTTTCAGGGCACTCCCCCAGTGACCTAACTTCCTTCCCCTAGGCCCCACCTCTTAAAGGTTCCACTACCTCCCAATAGTGCCAGAGGCTGGTGAACATGCCTTTAGTACATGGGCTGATGAAGGACATTTAAGATCTAAACCACAACACTCCATAAACCCATCTACTTGCCTCCAAAATCCGAGCTCTTAGGCATCATTTTATGCTGTTCCCCAGGATTTGTTCTGTAACTTTATAGTTTTAGAATTTTTTATTTTCAATTTTGTTTATGGAAAAAATTTTTAACTGTGTGTGTGTGTGTGTGTGTATGTGTGTGTGTGTGTGTGTGTGTGTGTGTGTGTGTGTGTGTGTTGTATAATCCTCCTGTCTCAGCTTCCTGAGTACTGGGATTACAGGTATGCAGCATCATGTCTGGCTTTTGGAAAAAATTTAATGAATAGATAAGAATAAATGAAGTGGAGTAGCATCTGCATTTCTTGTGGTGAGGAAGATAAAGGTATCATTCTTATTGTAATAATTACAAGGACGAGCCAGGTGTGGTGATGCACACTTGTAATCCCAGTACTTGGGAGGCTGAGACTGGAGGATCTGGGTTCACGGCCAGCCTCAGCTACTTAGTGAGGCCCTCCGCAAATTTGTGAGACCCTGTTTCAAAGTAAAGAACAAAAAATAGGGCTGGGGGGGTAGCTCAGAGGTAGAATGCCCCTGGGTTCAATCCCCAGTACCACACACACACACACACACAAAAAAAACAATTACAAGGACCTAATCAAGGGCAAGAGTGATAAAAGTGAAATATGTAGTAGCTTTCTTCAAAGTCATAAGAGTAAAACCCTACAAATTATAACTTAGAAGACTAAAAATAACACTTATTTATGCTTGTCCTTCAACAGGATATATTTGGTAAGTTTTTTTTTTTTTTTTTTTTTACTAGAAACAGAGGCTTGAGAAAAATGGCTGAATTCATTTCTCATGTATTTGTAAAATACTTTTAGGGCCATTGCAATAGAATCCTCTAAAAATGTCAAAGCAAATGCACACGGAATCCTGCCTTCCCCTGCTCCACTATCTGCTTGACTTTCTAGCAAAGTTATTTTGGCT
Source organism: Glis glis (assembly GCA_004027185.1). Classification (NCBI taxonomy): domain Eukaryota; kingdom Metazoa; phylum Chordata; class Mammalia; order Rodentia; family Gliridae; genus Glis; species Glis glis. Next base: position 24,939 of record PVJS01014996.1, on the reverse strand, counting down.
TTTGTACAACCTGGGTGTGCCTGTGGGCATGTGCAGACCTCGCTGCTGTCTGTCATGTGTCATGCTCTACATGTCAGAAGGAGCAGTCATCAGTCAGGGAAGAATGGCAGCCACCCTGCTGGATTCTTGCTGCAGGGTGTGTGAGAGTCATACCTTCTGCTTTACAAGATTTAGTGTGACTTTGCAAAGCACCCACAGTGTAGTACTTCATGGCTGGTCTCACATAACAATGTTTGCCCTAGAGATGCCTGACTGGGGCTTAGAAAATCATACGAATGGGTCTGACATTGTTGTTTCCTTCTAGAATCAAGGCACTAAATATGGTCAGGATGAAGGACAAAATTTTATTCATACTCAGGAGCCAGTGAGAGCATATAAAATGGAAGAAAATAAGTATCTCTAATACTTATTGGAGTCTTAACTGTATACCGGGCACTGTGCTAAACTCTATAAATGCTTAACACAATTAGTCCTCTCAAGAATGCCATTTTATAGCAGAGGTGACTGGAGCACAGAGGAGTTAAGTGACTTGCCCAAGGTCGCACAGTTAGTAAGAGGCAGAGCTGGGCTCTAAACCCAGGCCATCTGACTCCAGAGCCTTTGCTGTCTATCCACTGTGCAGTCTCAGCGCCAGCAGGTAGAGGCGAATGCTCCTTAATCCACCATTGCCATGATTTGTCCCTTTCAGAGCACCCTCGGCACCTTTTTTCTGGGCCAGAGCTCCATTTCTCAGTTTTAAAAATGTCTGGAGCCAAGCAGAACGAGATGAAGGATTGATAGTGCACACATGGCAAATCTCTAGCAGAGTTGATATTAGAACACAGTGCAGAGGGACGGACTCGGTCTAGTGGGAGCCACTTGGCCTGGCTACCTTGCAAGACAGTTAAGGGACATCAGAATGGCTATCCATCAAGGACTACCAGAAAGAAAGTGGGTCAGACGTGAAATGAAAACAAGTGGCAAAGAAATGTCATTTTACTCTAAATACCAAAATAAAATTCTGTCCTGTGTAATAAGAAGATATCTGTTCTTTATGGATTTATTAGAAAAGCACAAAACCTACTTAATTTGAAATTCTACACTTCTTTAGGCACACCTCATTATTAATATATCGATGTACTTTTCTCAAAAAAAAAGATACTTTGACAAATGCAGTTTCTGGCTTCAGTCAACTTGCAGAAACATTGGAATAAGTACAACATGGTATTTTGGTTTTTTATTTCGTTTTTAAATAGGAACTATATTTGATAATGCATATGCCCAAACACTTCTAAAAGTAATTTGCAATTGGCAAGCTATTTCTCCTGGTCTGGGAGAGGAAGTTTTAAAATATAAATTTGCTAAGCTTAGTACTTTGGGGAATAAGGGGGAGAAAATTTTGCCAACTTATATTTTGGAATATGCTTTACTATTTATGTAATAATTGAAGATGACTCAAACTGATTTTCTCTGACTAACATCAGAAATGGAAATAAAAATCATGTCTACTCCAGAGGGCAGTTTGGCTTGAGTCACCCACTGGTGTGCGTGACCTATGAATCACTTACTGGTATGTGTCTTCCTCATCTTCTCCATCCCTTGACCTGTGGGTTAGAAGTCAAAACCCCATCACTGGGGCTTCTATTCCCTTCCACTAGCCAACCACAGCTGTTGCTGGGAGCTCCTGGCAGAGCAGGAATGGGAGACCAAGGAGTGGATATGAAAAGCAGATGATTCATTCACAGGAGACCTTTGCTGAATGAAAGAACATAGATGTGTAATCTTGGCAGTATTAGTAGTCATTTCCATGGGGACTTTGAAGGACTAGTGATGCCCTACTTCACAGGTCATTAACCCAAGCCATATTTGGTTGGTTACCAGTGAGAATTTGGGTAGCAAAGCAGACAAGTATGACACTTGTGGTCCAGTCCTATGGTGTGTGACCTCGAACAAGTCACTTAACACCTTGGCCTTAGATTTGAACACAAAGGGCTTGCTTGTCATCGGTGATTAAGTCTGACTTCATCCAAGTGCTCTGATTCTACATTCATGAGGGTTATATTGGTGAGACAGGACATTTGGAGCATTAGTCTTGGTTTTTGCTTTAACTTATTGGAGAGGCAGGAGGAAACAGGAGGAGTCACAGACTCAAATGCATTATCTGCCTGGCCCATGTAGACAAATACGTGAAGGGATTTTAGTGGTATAAATCCCTATTTTAAGTAAAATTCCATTTTTTGACAGTGGCAGTTTATTACTAAACTATTTTAGGCTACATGTGTCTGGCTGATGGACCTTCTGCCTTAGACTTCTGGTACATACTCCACATTTTAGAGGTAAGGAAGACAGGACTTCGAATGCTGGCAGACCTGGATACTTTTGGATACTGGCTTTGGATACTTTGACTCTGCCTTCTAATGAATATGTAAGCTTACACATCTGTATTTAACTTTTCAAAGTTTCAAATTTCTTTATAGAAATGAGAATGACAGTACCTCTTTTAGCGGATTTCCTAAAGATTGCAGATAATATGGTATTTAATACATAGTAGGCACCTTCTAAATATTAATTCCATTTCCTTTGACATGGAGAAAGATCCACTAGAATTTTTTCACTTTTTATTTTGACGGCCAGTTGCTCACAACTTAGAATTATAGATGTTGGTGCTGTTTCATAGATTCTGAAATCTCTTCAATTTACATTTCAGTTGTTTAAAAATAGAATTTTTTGTCTTTAAGAGATACCATGTGGAGGAATAAGTTTTCTATTTGCCAGTGGACATAGAAGGTAGTAAAATTATATGCCAGTTGGTCTCTTGAGGTAGAGTCCCTAAAGCCACAAAACCCACCTTTGACAATGAGGAAACACAAGACCGCATTTCCTCCTTCGGGAGGAAGCCCAGTGGGCCACGGCCCTGCTGTGACTGAGGGTGACTGCATGGTTTGATTGTTCCCAGGGGAAATCTATTTTGGAAAGCATTTGCTACATGCCCTACTGTGTGCTGGGCATTATGCCAGGAGAACAATATAAGCACTGCTAAGACATAATGGAATTGTCGCCTACAAGCCTTCTTAAAAGATTTAGATTGCAGTTTGTGCAGAATTGTGTAGGAGTTCACCTTGAGAAGCCACACACATCTTTCAGTAGTGCTGTGCTTACTCGGGATATCTTTGAAATCTCTTTTTGGAATTTGCTTTTAGAGCCCATGCCACATTTTGCTGAGGATTGTGTTTTTTACACCACTAGTATTCATTCTTAGAAGGCAGGTTTGATTTAGGGACTGGCTGAGAGCTCTTTACCACTACATCAGCTTCCTAGGTGGTGCTCAAATGGCCAGAGGAATTTTTACTTAAAAATGAGTCAGTACCATAAAGTAGAATGACAGGTCTTCTTGTATGTCACATAACTGATTATAGAGGTAAAGGCAACTCCAAAGAAGCCATTCTGCAATTTTTTTTGCTGAGAGTCAGTATCACTGGCGTATATTTGTAGCTACCGAACGGGGTTGCTGTGCAGTGGAGGGCGCTGGTACAGCGGTGATGGTATGCCTGCTGGAAGAGCCTGTATTACCTCTCAGCACACTCAGTTTTGTTATTTTTTCTTTTTTTTTTTTTTTGTCAGTACTGGAGATTGAACCCAGGGGCATTCTACCTCCGAGCTACACCCCAGCCCTATTTTTGTATTCTTTATTTTGAAACAGGGTCTCACTAAATTGCGGAGGGCCTCACTAAGTAGCTGGGGCTGGCTGCAAACCTGAAATCCTCCTATCTCAGCCTCCCAAGTACTGGGATTACAAGCGTGCGCCACCACACCCGGCTATTTTTTTTTTCGTTTAAATGTTATCCAGTCAAGTTCAGGGATAGATTTCCTTCAAGAAAAGGAAGCAAATAAGATCCACTCTCAGACTTTAATGGAAAGAAATACATGTTTATACCATATTCTATAAAACTGTCTGAACTGGAAAGGATTGCCTCATTGTTGATTATGGTGGCATACCATGATGTAGGGACAAATTTCCCATCAGAGTGATTAACATTAGAATTAAAGAGTTCTGTGGTGTGGTCTGTTGACCTAATTCATTCATTCATTCATTCCACAAACTCTTTTGACAGCTACTACATGGCTGCAGCATCAGGTACTTATGGTGATGTTGATGATAATATGAGCATGTTTCCCCTTAAGGACCTGATCTTCAAGAATACAAACTTACCCAACAAGTAACCTGAATGTAATTAACAGTAGTACTGCCAATTATCCTACTCTTTCCTTAAAGGATTATTTGTAGTTCCATGAAGTGGCATGCCTCTCTATTGCATTTGAAATATGGTTCATCTCCTGACCACTGCAGTGTGTACACACTCTCTACAAGATACACCTCTGCTGTGGCACCTGTTCATGATGTGTGTGGTCCCTGAGGCCCAAGGGTGGATCTCAGAGAACCTCCTTCCTAAATGCGTCACTGAGCCCTCCTTAGAATGATGTTCTTGATTTTGGATGGAGGGTCTAAGGTCTTTGTCAAGTTCACCTGAAGATGCTGTGTGTGGAATAAAAACAGTGGTGGCACTGGAATCAGAAGACATGCTTTCCAGTCCCAGCTCCTTCTCTCCTGAGTAGCCACTTGACCTCTAAGCCTCAGCTTTCTCACCATCCAAGAGAAACTAGTAACACTGTTTTATTGACAGCATTGTCGCGGGGAGTCATGGGAGACAGGGTTTGCAACCAGCCTCAGATATTAGTGAGGCCCTCTGCAACTTAGTGAGACCCTGTTTCAAAATAAAGAATAAAAAAATAGGGCTGGGGGTATAGCTCGGAGGTAGAATGCCCCTGGGTTCCATCCCCAGTTCTGCAAAAAAAAGAAAATAGCACTCTGAGGCAAGTGTGGTGTCACATGCCTGTAATCCCAATACTTGGGAGGCTAAGACAGGAGGATTGCAGGTTCAAGAGCAGCCTCCAACTTCACCAGGCCCTCAGCAACTTAGTTGAGACCCTGTTTCAAAAATAAAAAAAATAAAAATAGGGCTGGGGGTGTAGCTCAAAGGTAGAACATCTCTGGGTTTAATCCCCAGTAACCCCCCCCCCAAACACACACACACACTAGCCAGGTGTGGTGGTGCAGGCCTGTAATCTCAGTACTTGAGAGACAGACAGGAGAATCACAGGTTCATGGTCAGCCTCAACAACTTTATAAGGCCCTCAGCAACTTAGTGAGACCTTGTTTCAAAATTAAAAAATAAAATAGGACTGGGGTATAGCTCAGAGTTAGAATGTCCTTGGGTTCAATTCTCAGTAACACACACACACACACACACACACACACACACACACACACGAAAAGAAAAGAACACTCTAGAAAGACCAACTAAACACAGTCCAAACTGTGTGTGTGCACGTGCGTACGCCCACGTGTGCATGTGCATATTTATTCCTCCACAAATTCCTTATTTGGGGCCCTCTAATCAGAGCTCTGACAATATATAAAAGTAGTCTGAACTTCTAACTCATTCTGGTAGTCGTGGTTTTAGAAAACTGTGAGCTTACACAGCTTCTGTAAATTGAATACAAGCCCTTCCCACCCCTCCGAGGAGCTTGTCACTTAGTGGAATTGGGGGGAACTCCTAAGCAGGTCCAAGTTCTGACCAGAGGTCCAGGAGTTGAAAATGTTAGCTCCGTTATTCAAGGCCACAGAGTCATAGCGCATTTGAAAAGCATCTTGTGCACCTGGCTGCAGGCAGAGCCTGCCTCTCTGGATGGAAACAGTGTGCCTTGTCCTTCCTAGTAACTGTAGTGGCTGCTGCTCCTTTCTTCTTTTTGGTCCCAAGAAACTCCAAGGTCAACTGAAAGCTCAATTATAACAACTGTGGTCAGTATACCTATGTTTATTTTCACTGATCTTGGATTTCTACTTTATTTATGGATTTCTGGCTTAGAGTCTATGTTTTTTAATATTGATATGGTTTTATATGATTTTGATGGAAATCCCCCCAAATCCTTTTTGTAGTGAGTCAGAGGATGAAATCTGTGGTTTAATTCACTGACCCTTCTTTAGGCAAGAGGTACTTGTGCTAGAAAACTAAAAATTATGAGAAGTTTGGAAAGCCCTATATGGCTTAAGCATGATCATTAAGTTTGCCCTTACCTTAGGAATTAACTCTTTATATTCCAAAAATTTACTAGAAGTGAATTTCTAATGAACAAGAATAATATCTTGTACCAAAAGAAAAAGAAAGTAAAAGAAATCAATTAACAACAATTATTGAGTATCAGTAGCTCCTCCAAGAAGCAAAATATTATATAAACATTGTTTTTTTTCTCTCTCTCTTCTAGCTCCACAAATAGCTAATAACATTCCTCCCCCTTCTTTTCTCCTTTCATTTTAACACTGAGATCTCTGCTACCATAGAAGATGTTGTAGAAAAAAAGTTTGTAAAATACTATATTATGTAAATTAGTGTAGTTGTTATGGAGAATAGTATAGATGTTCCTCAAAAAACTAAAAATAGAGCTGCCATATGATCCAGCTATCCCACTACCTGGTATGTATCCAAAAGAACTGAAATCAGTATGCTGAAGAGATGTCTGTATGCCCATGTTCATTGCAGCACTATTCACAATAGCCAAGGTATGGAACCAACCAAAGTGCCCACTGTAGATGAATAGATAAAGAAAATGTGGCATATGTACACCATGAATGCTATTCAGCCTTAAAAAATAAAGAAATTCTGTTATTTGCAACAATATATATGAACATGGAAGAGGAATGTTAAGGAGGAGGGAAGATACTATGTTAAGGGGGACAAATATCTGATTATATGTGGAATCTAAAAACTTAAACTCATGGAAGCAAAGAGTAGGATGGTGGATACCAGGACTCAGGGGCTGGACATGGCTGGGGAGATGTTGCCCAAAGGGCACAAAATTTCAGTTAGACAAGAGGAGTAAGTGTTTGAGAACTATTGCACAGCGTGGTGACTACAGTGAACAGTGCAATTTTTATTTTAAATTGCTAAGAATAGACTTTGAATGTTCACATCATGAAATTATAAGGTGAGGTGATGGAGACATTAATTAGCTTGATTTAATGTATACATATATGAAAATATGTTTTACCCTATAAATATATGCAATTATTTGTCAATTAAAATAATAATATAAAATAAATACTATATTGTTTCAAAACCAAGAGAGGGATGAAAATAGTGCTAATGGATTTTTCCATAAAGATCTCTGTGGTGGCCCAGACCAGTTGAATTTTTTTCACTTAGCTTTGTTACTTTGCATTAATTTCCAGTAATTAGAGATTCTGATAAGAACTTTATTTTAAGAATAGAAATTATGAGAATCTTAAGATGTTATTAGCCATAGACAAGTACCATAAATTTTTTCAGAGCTTGTTTTTCTTCATACATAGCTGGGAGTAGAAGGCCTAGGCAATGATTCATTTTTTGAAGAACAGAATACCTTAGGAGAGAATTGGCCTGGTGATTATCATAGTGGACAACTCGGGACAAAACAAGGGTATCAAGTACCTAGGGCTTAGAAAGCATGGTCTTAGAAGGTAGGAAAGCTTAAAGAAAGGAGATGAGAAGATGTTGAAGACCCTCCTCCCTCTATTTATAAAGTTCTCATGGCTGGTCCAGTATTCATGGAGGGATTTGTATAACACTACTTTCTGCACCAAAGTAGATCCAAGATCCAAAATTCAACCTAGTTTGTTTAGTGGATAGTTTGGTTATATTATAGATTAAATAGATACTTTTGTTTTGTTTGTTTGGTTTTGGTTTTTTGGATAGTAGGTAATGGAACCCTGGGGCATTCTACCTCTGAGTTACACCCCCTTTTTATTTTTTTGCTTTGAAACAGAGTCTCACTAGGTTGCTGAGAGTCTTGCTAAGTTGCTGAAGCTGGTCTTGAACCTGTGATCCTCCTGTCTCAGCCTCCCAAGTACTAGGATTATAGGCATGTGCCACCAAACCCAGCTAAATAGGTTTCTGTGTAAAGCTAGCCACTACTTATACTATTAGATCTACCACTTAAATAGATTTTAAGTTACACATTAGTGATTTTCAAATTGTCCTCTCTTAGAACTCCGGTATCACCAATTGTAATAGTCTTAACAGTTGATGTGGTAGGTATAGTAGCAGTATTTTTGGAAAATGTAGAACTTAAGAAAAACCAAAATAGGAAAGTGGCTAGTCATAAGCAACTGAAGACATGCATGGGTAATTGGGCATCCATCCTCCAGTTTACAAAAACTCAACCATCTGTCTATGCATTCTGCAACAGAGCCAGGCATTGTGCCACAGACTTCTTACCATAATTTTGAATGTTGTCATTGCAAACTTTAGGAAATGTACTAATTTTAGTAATCCTAAATAATTTTCATAATAAACTATGTTACTTATACATGCACAAGTATAAAACTAAGGGAAAAAAATTAGACAAAAGACAGTGAACTTGGGCTTCTTCCATGTAGTAGAACCAATGGAAGGACTTGTATTTTGCCATTAGTTTGCCGATCACCTGAAATCCCCTCTTGGCCCATCTGAGGACTATAGGCCATAGTTTGAGAACCCCTACTTTAAAAGAATAAAGTTTATGCATTTTATTAAAGTCAGTCTTTGAAAGTGCTGGGGCTAGAATTTTCTCAGTGAAAGCTTTGTATAACAGGGTTTTATGTTTGCACAGTAAACAGTATTTCTCACTTAAAAAACAATGTTTTCTTGAAATGCTTTGCTTCAAAGTAGTCCTTTGGGTAGGGAGTTGAGAATGAGTAAGGGACTAGATAAAGAATGGTGGTGAGGAGCTGATAATTGTCAAAGTTGGGTGACGTGGGGATTCATTATACTATTTTCTCTATTTTTCTGTATCATTGAAGATGTAAAAAGTTAACAACAACAAAAACCTCCCTTGACCCTTATCCTACCTACTTCATTTTCATGCTTGTCTAGAAGCAGAACTTCTAGAAATAACTGTCTTAATACCTCATTTCCACTCCCTCAACCTCTTTTCCCTGTTCAACCCACTTCCTTGGGCTCTCATCCCCACCAGTCTACTGAAAGTACTTTATCAGGGTTACTGCAGACTTGCATCTTGCTGTATGGGACGTTCATTCTTCTCCTGTTACTTGACTTTCAGCAACATTCGATGTATGAGGTCATTTTTGTTTTTTTCTTGGAATATTTTCTTTTCTTGGATGATGTCAACCCATACTTTCTTGTTTTTTTCTGCACCTCACTGGTCATTCTTCCTCCTTCTGACCACTAGCTGTTGGAATGCCTCCAATGCTGGATCCGGATTGCTCTACAGTCTTTCTCTGAGTTTGGAGGCTTAGAAATTGTCTGGAATATGGAGAACCAGGAAAGTTGGCTGTGTCATTCAGTGTTAGAGTGAGGAGAGAAGGATAGTTAAGTCCCAGTTGGAGTCAGAAGGTCCAAGAAGAGTGCTGATTGATGTCCCAGCGCAGGAGAAAGGTGGTTGTCCTAGCTTAAGAAGAGAGAAAATTTGCTCTTTGTCACCCTTTTGTTCTATTTAGACCCTCTATGGATTGGATGTTTCTCATCCACAGTACTATCTTCTGAGTCAAATGCTAATCTTTTCCAAAACACCCTTACAGGTACATCCGGAGATAACATTTTACCAGCTATGAGGGCATCCCTTAAGCCCAGTCATGTTGACAGTTAAAATTAATTATCACATACACTATGTATGTGGCTGTATCACGTATCTTGTACAGTTCTACATGTTCTGGACTTGGGTAATTTTATTCTTATGATATTGTTTAATATGTTTTTCTGTTCCCTGTATTTCCTGTAAGCTAATAGTTGGGTCTAGAGGATTGATTAGATTTAAGTCAAGTATTTGATGCAAGAGTACTTCATGGGCGGTGCTGTATACTTTGAAGTGTATCACATCAAGGGGTGCATAAAGCTTGGCAGTCCCATTTGTAATGGCTGTAAGATTGATCAGGGGATTCGGACATTTTCAACTCCATCCCTCCATTATAAAGTTCCCTATCAGCCGGGCGTGGTGACACACACTTGTAATCCCAGTACTTGTGAGGCTGAGACCGGAGGATCCAGGTTCGCAGCCAGCCTCAGCTACTTAGTGAGACCCTCCGCAACTTAGTGAGACCCGGTTTCAAAATAAGAATAAAACATAGGGTTGGGGGTGTAGCTCGGAGGTAGAATGCCCCTGGGTTCAATCCCCAGGACCACACAAAAAAAAAGCAAAACAAAAAAATAATGTCTACTGATGATCACTCAAGTTCAAGTATTTCATGAAGGGGATACAAAATGGTGGTTTTCTAATTCCTACATTCCTTCTGCTCCTATTAGCTAACATATCGGAGGAACCTTCCCTCCTCAACTATTTGGTTACCCTGAGATGTAACTCTTAGGCCCTATTTTGAATGGGGCTCTCTGAACTGGATCTCCTATCAGTAATTCTCATCTCTGTTAAAACAGAGTAGAGCCAGCTGTCAAAGTCACAGTAGCCCAGAGCACTGTTGGGCCAGGTTGCTAAGCTGCTTGCCTAAAGGTCAACCTCACTTTTTAACAAGCTGCAGGAAGTGTGGGGTGGAGGGATATTTGACTATCCTATGTAAATGTATGTTTGTTGGACCTCTGAACATTCCCCTGATCAACTAGTCTCTGAGAAGGTGGGAAAATTATAAACCAGACCTTTTCTCAGGTGGACCACTTTTTTCCCCTGTAATCTGCAGAATAACAAGATACTGTTGTCTGAAAAACCTTACACCAAGTTACATCCCTTTCCAGGTCCCTTCAGCTCTCAGCCTGCCTCCTTGAGGAGAAGGTGGGGTCAGTGTCTTTATCACTGGTCCACGCAGCATCTCGTGTGGGGAGGCACTTCTTAGTGGAGGCTCTGAATGCTCCAGGAGGTCTCCCAACAGCCTTTTCTCTGTTTAACAGGTTCCTCAGGAGTAATGAGATAGCAAGTCTAGCAACAGACTGGAATTCTCCATGGTGTCAGCACTTGAGAGTGAGGAAGGATGAGGAGAGAAGATGGTACCCATTAGCATCAGTGCTGGTTTTATTTTAAAGATAAAATACCATGCTTCAGAGCCATCAATGGCAATTGTTAGGATCTACAATTGATCCGGAGGTCAATGAGATTACTATGTTCTGGGAAAAGACTAGAGTAGGTCAGGATGATTTCTGATACTGCCAGCTGTTCGCCAATATTTATATACTACCAGCTGTTCACCAACATTTGTTTCCTCTTCTTCTTGACATACAACCAGACCACAATTCCCAGCCTTCCTCGCAGTGACAGGAAACTGAGGTCTAGTCACTGGGATAGGAATAGAGAGATGTGTACCACTTTTGGGCCCGGCCCATGAAAACCTCCCATGTGCTGTCTGTCTCTCTCATGTTCCTCCCTTTGGGCTGGCTGGAGTGGAGGCAGCAGCCCCAGGGCATCCTTGGAAGTTGGCAGCCACCATCAGCCTGGTCCTTGATTGACTGCATGGAAGAGGCCCAGGCCCCCAACCTGTTCACCTACCCAGTACTGTTTGTGAGCAAGAAAGAAGTAACTACTGTAGTTAGGCCTACCTTAACAAATACAGTTTCTCTCTTAAAAGCCATTCTATATCCACCCTTTAGCACCAAGCTTCTAAAACTATCAAAAAAAGAAAGAAAGAAAAGCTGTAAGTGCCCTGCCTTGCCAACAAACTGTTAGCAAGTCTTAACTCAGATCTGTCTCTCCTGGCATTTGAAGAGGCAGAAGTTCCAAATTACTTCCAGCTGAAATGGAAAATAAACAAAACAAAACAAAACAGAAACTCATCTGTGGTAGGCAGAATAAATGCCTCCCCACAAAGATGCCCATGTCTCAATCCCAGAACCTGTAAGTATGTTACTTTAGGTGGCAAAAAGGACCTTGCAGAGGTGATGAAGGGTCCTGAGGGGGAGATTGGGAGATTATCCTGAATTATCTAGATGGGCCCAATCTAATCACAAGAAAAGACACAGAAAAGGGAGGCAGAAGAGGGGTCAGAGAGGTGTGACCTGAGGAACTGACCCCTTGCTGGCCTGGAAGTAGGAGGAAGGGACCGTGAGCTAAGGCTGCAGGCAGCCTCTAGAAGCTGAAGAGACAGGACAGTGGAGCCCCCGAGCCTCCACGGGGGAGACAGTCTTGTTGGTGCCTTGATTATAGCTCCGTAAGACCCATGTCAGGCTTCTGACCTATGAACTGGAAGACAATAATTTTGTGCTGTTTTAAGTCATTACATTTGTGATCATTTGTTATGATAGCAACAGAGAACTAGTATTCCATCCCAAAAAGTGCACTTAAATTTTTTTTAAAAAAGAGATATCTGTATAGTAGGTACATTTAAGGCCCTCAGTGTGATTCCAAATAACTGGATGTTGGAATCTTATAGCCAGGTGTAGACCAGCTCCATCGCTGGGGACCTTCTTGAGTTTTCATCTCAGTGCTCTGGCAAGTGTTGACAGATCCACACTGTGTGAGATTCGGTTGGAACCAAAGAAGTCCCCATGTCATGGGAGAACAATGAAATATAGCCCTGAGTGTCCTCTGCTGTCATGGTGTACTCATTAGGATGAGCCGCTAATACTGTGGTCAGGCCCTTGGGCAAGTGACACAATTAAGATTTTGTTTCTTTCTAAATCACCGCCCCTACTGTTGAAATGTGGCTAGCTGCTCATTTCCCAATTAGAGTGTCGTCCTTCTAATTCACGACCAGCAGAACAATTGGAAAATAAAACCTCACGCCTGGCTGGGTGGGGGAAGGGAGGAGTGGGGAGAGAAAGGAAGTAAACACACAGTCAGGAGCCAAAGCTGAGGAAAAGACTCCTAGATTCAGATCCTTCCCATTTGCCCACGGACTGGGCTTTTGACCTCACATTAACCTTCACTTCTCAGAACTCTGGAAAGGTGACTAATAGTACCTACTGTACAAAGGTGGTGAGAATTAATAAATGGTAGTTAAGCATGATTAGTAAGCCAAGTATAATAGCTACGATTTTAAGGTTTCTTAGAATACATTAGCGTTTCTTTTTAAGGACTATGATGAGTTCAAGAAGTCATTTCTGAGTTGGGCACCAGATATCTGTGTGCTGAATATTCTTAAAGCTATAGTACTTTCTGTGTAGTTACAATTCAGTTCTGAAGATCAAATCATGTCATCTTTGTACATAGCCATTGAGGTTTTTCTTTCTTACTGTATATGGAGATCCCTGTAATAAAGAGTTCAGCACTGAGGTTAGCTCAAGTCCAAAAAATATTTCTAGGTCTTTTTTTTTCTTAATATATTATGTGATATAACTCTAAAATGGAAAATCATTAGAGGAAGGATAGAAATTACATTGAAGGGATGGATACAGTCTACTTTATTTTTAAAATTTTAATGAATTAATTTAAATAATTACTCATTTATTTAAAAGATTTTGCATTACTTTATAGTCGATTTTTCTGAGCTAGTTCTCAGAGCCTATTAGTTGAATTGCCCTTTTCTCCTACCCAATACATTGAGTCATTCAGTGAAAAGAAACAGTGTTTTGTATATATCAATAAACAAGTAATCTGGGCGTGGTGGCACACACCTATAATCCCAGTACTTGGGACACTGAGACAGGAAGATGACAGATTCAAGGCCATCCTCAGCAATTTAGTGAGACCCTCATCAACTTAGTGAGACCCTGTTTCAAAATAAAAGAGGATGTGTAGCTCAGAGCTAGAATGCCCTTGGTTCCAACCCTAGTACCACAAAGAAACAAAAACATAAGTAAATAAAAATAAAACAAGTGGCTAACTAATGTAGAACCTCCTACCCCTGCAAATTCCCTAAAGAAATGTGTATTAGCAAGACCACTAGAAATCTGCATTCATTTGTTATGTGACATTAGGACATTAAAACCATGCCCCATTGCCTACTGCCCATATTTTGTACCCTGAGCAGCAGCCTGCTTCTTGGCCATGGAACAGTGCACAGCAAATGCCGTGGTGATGGTATATCTGTCAGAGGGGAAGATGGAGGGCATGGGTTATTATAATGCTGCATGAAACCAGTTCCCTCACTGGTTCCCAGAGACATTTGGCTAGATAAAGCACAGCAAGTCCCAAAAGGCTGCTGTGATTTCTCGGGCTGATGAAGGAAAGCACAGCGTGTGCCTGAGTTGCGGTGTCCTTTGGTGATGGCCTTGGCGCCAGTGGCAAGGGCTGACTAGGTATTGCAGTGCATTTTCTTGCCTTGGGAAAATTTCCAGGTGCACATGTGTTTTATCAGTGGCTGAAAATGTCAGTTACCACGGACAGGGGAGGCTGGCCTTTTTTGAAAAACAAGAGGTAGACTGACACATTTTCATTCTATGTTCATTCTGCTGGTGGTTTTCAAGCCGACCAAGTGTTTTGTGCTCACCAAGCCAATCACTGCTGCTTCGCTTTTGCTCCTCTTCTGTAGATCAGTGCTCTTCGAACTTTTTGGCTAGATGCTTCCTGAAAAAATGTTTCTCACACTATGTACTGACTCACTTTTTAAACTTGACATCTAAATATTTTCATCATTTTAAATCCCCAAAGTAGAAAACATTACACATTTCATAGGTTGAAATAAGCCAATGATTGTATGTGAAATAACTATTTCATGATATGATTTGATAAAATAGCTTTTAATGACCTTACTGAATTGTTAAATCTGAAAGAAATCCATGAAAAACTTATATATAGTCTCCATCTAGCCCATCCTAAAAAAATCTGTATATTAGGGGAGAGAGCTAGAAAAAGGCACCTAAGTTGGAAACATGACTGACACGTGAAAAGAATGGCAAAATGTGGCTAGTGTGAGCACAGGAGGTCGGAGGTGACCGGAGTCTAATGATCTAGGCTGGTAGGCCATTGGGAGGATTTTCTCTCTGAGCAAAATGGGGAATGATTGCAGGGTTTTGAGGCAAGTAGTGGCGTGACCTGACGTAGGCTTCAACAGGATCACTCTGGCTGCTTTGTGAAGGACAGATGTCCAGGAGCAAGAGTAGAATGGGGACCCTTTCAAGAGGCTGAGTCACCCAGGTGCAAGATGAAGGTGGTTTGGATCAGGTGCTACCAGTGGAGGTGGCGAGAAGTGGCTGGATTCTGAATGTACATTGAAGGTAGAGCCAGCATGATCTCCTGTCCAGATTGGAGTGGGTGTGGGAGAATATATAGTGGCCTGCACAATTGGAAGGATACAATTGCATCAGCTGAGATGGGACCCTGGCCCATTCTCTGCTTCGCGGCCACTGTGAGGTGAACAGGCTTCCTCTGCCTCATGTTCCTGCTATGATGTGGTGTGCTGTCACAGGCCCAAATCAACAGGACCAAGTGATCTGGACTGAAGCTTCTGAAACTATGATCCATAATAAACCTTTCCCCCTTTTTAGGAAGATTGTCTCAGGTATTTTGTCACAGTAGTGGAAAGCTAACACTGTGCCTACGCTTGTGCCCCAGGTGGTGGTTCTGCTGTGTTTTAGGAACATGGATGTACTGGGAAGAATGCTAGATTGGAAATGGAGATAATGAAGTTCTTGCTCCATCTTTGCCAAAGGATACTCGTATGACCTACAACAAATCATTTAATCTATTCGTCTCTATTTTCTTTAATATAATTTGGGGGAGAGAGAGGTAAGTGTCAGATTGGATAATCACAAAACTCTTCTTTCTATCATGTTATATGACATAGTCTCTTGAATGCCAGACCCATGGCTCCTTATGGCTTGTGTTGCCATACCCATCATGTACATGTTGCTGCCCTTACCCTCTTTACTATCTCATGATTAGAGTCAAGATTTTTTATTATTGGACAGAGAATGAATGGGCTTCTTGGCATAGTGGATCTATACATTATTCCTCTTTCCTTTTTCTGTGTAGATGGAAGTATGAACTAAACTCATAGCCCTCCCTTGGCAGGTAAACACATGGACATAAGATCTTCATTATTTTAGCCTGTTTTCATATTCACTAGTCTCATCCTTCCCTCTCAACTTATGTTCCCCCTGATAGAAACACAGCCACTTCTTCAAGTGGCAGCCAAAGAAATATTCTCATATAACCTTCTCAACTAACAACTGAAAAGTTGTAAAAACTTTTTAAAGAAATGACTGTCAGCAAAGGACTTTGCTTGTAGGTTGTCCAAATCACTATATAAAGTACATTCCCAACATTAACCAGATCATATTAACTATGAGAACAAGCATCACTCTTCTTGCTAAGCTTCTTAAGCCATCTTTCCAGGATGTACTGAACTGTACTTCTAGAAGTAGGACACTCTGTACCTTCTTTGAAGGCTAGTGTGACTAACATAGCTGGAATTGCTGAGAGGAAAAGAGAGAAAGGGAAAGAACTGATATGCTTTAAGAACAGGAAATTTTACTAGGCCCTTTGTAGGATACATTATGGGCAATATATATATATATATATATATATATATATATATATATATTATTACAAAGTAAATATTACTGCCCACCTTCCAGATGATGGAATGGTTTCCATACTTCAAGGTCATACTAAGTAAGTTCCAGGGCTGGCCCTCAAATCCAGTCCTAACCTTGGGTCCAGGCTGGCTATCCCCATTCCCACCCCCATCACTGCCTGTCCTTCCTCCTTAACACCTACACTGCATGTTGTCATGGCCTGTTAACTGAGGCACAAGTGTGTTTGGATTTCTGCTGGGTTGAAAATGAGGGCTATCTCAGATCACACCACAAAAGTGCCTTGCAAAGCTCTCTGAATTGAGCTAAAAGTCCTAGCAATAAGTGACTAAGTCCTTTAGTTGAGCTTATAGGTATGAATCCATGGCACCCGTCTTGAGTTGTTTCTGGTCTAAGGGGATGCCAGGGACTCTCTCCCTTGGTCTCCCATCCTGGAACTGCCAACTGTTGGTATTCTAGTTCTTTGAAAGAAACCAAAACCCATTGTTGAGACTTTTGGTTAGACAATCTTAGTTCAGCTTAAGATTTTGACTGTATGATAGGAAAAAGTGATGTACATTTAGTAAAAGTGTACTTCAAATTTTGAATTTTGATTTTTTTTCCTGGGTTAATGATACTGCTAAAATGCTCTCTTAAGAGGGCTTGGGAAATACTCTCTTACGAAGGTGGCCCAGAGGTAGAAGCACTTGCATAGTATGCATGAGGCTCTGTGTTTGATCCCCAGCATTAAAAAAGAAAGAAAGAAAGGAAAGGGAAAAGACAGAAGAAGAAAAGAGGAAAGAAAGAAAGAAAGAAAAACTCTCCTGAGATGCTGGGCAGCCACAGCTTCCAGTCAACCACACAATTATGAGAATAAACAACAGATACTCTACAGTGTGATATGTTGCTAAACTATGATGTTCAATAAGTTAGGTGTATTAAATGCATTTTTACTGTAATATTTTCAATTTGGGATGGGTTTATCAGGACATAACCCCATCATAAGTCAAAGAACACCTGTTTTTGTATTACTAAATCTACTTTTATGGAGCAATATGCAAAGTTTAATGACACTAGGCTATCTGCCTGCAACTACAAATGTATGAAAGTGTGATGTATGAAAGTGTGGCTGCATCTAGGCCTATCCTCTGCCCAATTTGCAGTGTTTCACAGACCCTCCACAGAGCTGTGGCAAAGGAGGAGAGGGAGAATGCCTATCTGGTTCAGAGGAAGGAGGACAGTTATAAGGCCGTACGATAGGACATTTACCTGATACCTGGCTTTAGACTCAGGACAAAGACACTAATACATGCAGCAGAGGTTGGATACATGTACATGTACCACTGAAGGACCTTTCCCTGACTGTGCTTTGGGATCCCTAGGGAGGCAGCATAGAGCACAGTAGAAAGATGACCAGCTATACCAGTACTTTGGGAGGTAGAGAACGGAGGATCCGGGTTCGCGGCCAGCCTCAGCTCTCTCTCTCTCTCTCTCTCTCTCTCTGTCTCTCTCTCTCTACTTAGTGAGGCCCTCCGCAACTTCATGAGACCCGGTTTCAAAATAAAGTATAAAAAATAGGGGCTGGGGGTGTAGCGCGGAGGTAGAATGCCCCTGCGTTCAATCCCCGGTACTGCAAAAAAAAAAAAAAAGAAAGATGACCAGCTATAAAGCATGATCAACCCAAATTTGAACCCAGCATTAATCCTCACTCTGCTCTGTGCTCTGGGCAGATTATCTGACATCTTGGAACCTCACTTTTCTCATCTGAGCAACATGTACAAAGGATGTGCACTGAAGGGCTGCTGGAAGATAGGCAGCGCGAAGGCAAAATGGTGCAGACACTTTGGGAGACTGGTAGTTTCTTACAAAGCTAAACATAATCCTACCATATGATCTAGTCATTTTACCCAATGAATTGAAAGCTTACATCCACACAAAAACTTGTAAAAGAATGTTTGTAGAAGAAACTTTTATTCATAATTGTCAAAACTTGGAAGCAACCAAGATACCCCTCACAACTGAATGGATAAAACTGTGATGCGTTCCTATGATGGACTATTATTTAGTGATAAAAGAAATGATCTATCATGCCATGAAAAGATATAGTGTGACCTTAAATGCATATTGATAAGTGAAAGAAGCCAGTCTGGGAAGATTAAAGATTGTGGAATAGAGGGAGACAGCGTGTTTCAGGTGCTCCAAGACTCGGAACTCAACCAGCGGGAAGACTGCTTCTTGGCAAGGAAAGAAAAGCAGCCAAAACTCAACAGAACAAGGACAGTTGAAATGCAATGGGATCGGAGGCAGCAGAGAGAGCAGAGGACTGAAAAGAGCTCCACGCGTCTCACCTGGTGAGTGGAGAGCAGCGGCAGCACCATCTTGGACAGGCCACGTGGGGGCTGGCAGCTGCCAGACCAGGGCTCCCAGAGACCAACTCCAGCAAAGCAGCAGCAGAATCTTGTCAAGCCAGTGACTACAGACCATCATCAAAAGCAGTCGCACTCTTCTCTCCATGCTGGACAAGACCCGACTACCCAGACAGCCCAGCTATATCCTACAGCTGCAGCTGAACTCATCTCTGCCTGTAGGAACCTGAGCAGTGCTCATCAAGACTGTGAGTTAACAAACAGTCCCAGCAGGAGACTACACTGTGTGGCCACAGGAACTTGCATGACAACGAACAGACTCCCGGGGTCTGTGAGTTTGCAAATCAACCCTGCGGAGGTGGGGGTGGGGCTACAGTTGAACACAGCAGAAACGTGAATTAGCAGACATTCGGGCTGGAGGGACCTAGAGCCGGCAGTTCGCGGGGCCCTTGCAGGGTCTCCAGCGATCACCACAGGACAGCCAGCCGTGGTATCTGTGGGGTGAAATAACTCAGCCTACCGAATTGCAGGCTCAGAAAGCTATAAATTTGTGCCTGACTGTGATTGGGCGCTACAGTCACCAAGGTCAGAGGTCAACAAGGTCTCGCGCAATTGCAGCTGCCCAGAGCAGCAGCGGTGTCCCTGGGGCTAAATAATTGAGCCACCTAAGCCCAAGGCTCAGAACAGCACAGTCTCTCCTTGCCAGAGCTTAGGTCCTGAAAGCAGGGAGACCAGGGGCCAGCAGGGGTTCAGGTGATCACAGCTACAGGCTGAGAACCCAACACTCTGCCAGTAGAGTTTATGCCTGGCATGCATGCATGCCAGTGACTGACAGTGCTCTACATGATCACAACCAGCATATCAGCAGCAGTGTCCCTGGGCCACCAAAGCTCAGCGAGCTGGGCTACAAGCTCAGAACATAGCAATCTCTGGCCCTGCTGAGCTTAGGCCCACTGGTCACAGAAGCCGGAGGTCGGTGCTCTGTAGTTTTGCAGGTTCACAATCAGGAGAGCAGCAGTGGTGTCTGTGGGGCATTAAAACCCAACCAGCAGGCTGTAGGCTCTGAACAGAACATCATAGTCTCTGTCCCTATGGAGTTTGGGCCTGGAGAGCACAGCGGCCTGCAGCCAACCAGAGACTTCTGTTTACCTGCACTAAGAACTATATCTTGTTAAAGAGTCTCTGGGGGACAAATTCAAAAGTTTGATTATATGAGACAGATTTCTAGAGGCAAATATACAGCCCCAGTATTGATCTTATTATAAAGGGATAACAAATAGACACAGGACTATAACACAAAGAGGAAGAAGATGCCAAAACAACAGAGATACAAACCTGAGAACTCTGAAAACATCAGAATGAAGAAAAGCAAGGAAACAATAAACTCCCACAACTCAACAACAAGGAAGAGCACCAATACTGACCTGCAGGAAATGCCAGAAGGAGAATTCTGAATTTTCATCTCCAAGATGATGAAAGGACTCAAAGAAAGTATACAGGAAATGAAAGGGCATACCAATAGAGGAATTGAGGCCCTAAGAAAGAACCAAAAAGACGCTTTGAGCGAAATGAAGGAGTCAATAAATGAATTAAAGATCACAATAAAAACCACCTCTGGCAGGCTAGACCACATGGAAAACAGAGTATCACTCGTGGAAGACAGTTTAAAATTGAAAACACAGTCAACAATATAGAGAAGACAATACAACAATATGACCTGAACATCCAAGAAATATGGAAAACATGAAACGACCTAACATATGGATAATAGGCATTGAAGAAGGTCTAGAAGCACAAACCAAGGGTATCAGAAATCTCTTCAGAGAAATAAAAGCAGAGAATTTTCCAAACATAGAAAAAAACTTGGACATTCACATATAGAAGGCATTCAGAACACCAACAAATCAAGATCAAAGAAGGACTTCCCCATGCCACGTAATAATCAAAGTGACTAACATAGTGGCCAAGAAAAGAATCTTAAAAGCAGCAAGAACAAAAGAACAGATGACATTCAGGGACAAAACAGTAGGAATCACTCCATACTTCTTAACCCAAGTCATGAAAGCCAGGAGGGGCTCGTATGGTGTACTCCAAACCCTGAAAGAAAACAACTTCCAACCAAGACTGTTATATCCAGCAAAGATATCATTCAAAATTGATTGAGAAATAAAAATGTTCCAAGACAAGCAGAAACTAAAAGAATTCATGACTACCAAGCCAGCACTAGAGAAAATACTTAAATAAAACACAAATGAGAAAAAAGAAGCAAATACCTGAGGAGGGGTGAACTCCACCAGATGGGCAACTAAGTGAAGGAGAAATTACACTACATCAAACAGAAAATAGAACTCAAAATGACAGGAAACAAAAATCATATCTCTAATAACACTGAATTCAAAGGTCTAAACACCCCAATTAAAAGGCATAGGCTGGCAATGTGGATTAAAGAACATAATCCAACCATGTGTTCCATGGAAGAAACTCACCTTATAGCAAAAGATATCCATATGCTAAAGGTGAAAGGATGGAAAACAGATATACCATGTAAATGGATATTGAAAAAAAGCAGGGGTAGCAATGCTCATATCCAACAAAACAGATTTTAAGCTAAAACATATCAGAAGAGACAAAGTGGGTCACGTCTCGTTAATAAAAGGAACAATCCAATAAGAAGGTATAATGATAGTAAACATTTATACCCCAAATTTAGGTGCACACACTTTTATAAAACAAACTCTTTGGGACATCAGGTCTCAAATAGACCCAAATACAATAATATTGGGAGACTTCAGCAAACCACTAACACCACTGGACTGATCTTCTAGGCAAAAGATGAGCAAAGACTCTTCATACCTAAAGAACACTATAAATCAAATGGACCTAATAGACTTATACAGAATATTTAAACCAACAACAGCTGAAAACACATTCTTCTCAGCTGCTCACGGAACCTTTTCCAAAATAGACCACATTCTGGGCCACAAAGCAAGTACCAGCAAATTCAAAAAATGTAATATAATTCCCTGCATCTTCTCAGATCACAATGGAATGAAAGTAGAAATCAACAACAGGAAGACCAAAATAAATTACATAAATACATGGAAACTGAATGATACACTCTTGAATGAGGACTGGATCAGAGAAGAAATAAGGGGGAAAATTAAAAAATTTCCTAGAATTAAATGAAAATAGAGACACGATGTACCAAAATCTATGGGACACACTGAAGGCAGTTTTAAGAGAAAATTTTATAGCACTGAGTGCCCACATAAGAAAAACAGAAAGTCACCACATAAACAACCTAATGACACACCTCAAGGATCTAGAAAAACAGGAACAGTCTAAACCCAAAGTCAGTAGAAGGCAGGAGATAATTAAAATCAGAACAGAAATCAATGAAATAGAGAACAAAAACACAATACAAAGGATCAACAAAACAAAAGGCTGGTTCTTTGAAAAGATTAACAAGATTGACAAACCCTTCGCCAACCTAACCAAAGGAAACAGAGAATCAACCCAAATTACTAAAATCAGAAATGAAAATAGAGACATCACCACAGACAGTGGGGAAATACAGAGGATTATAAGAAACTATCTTGAAAATTTATACTCCAATAAACTGAATAACATGGGTGAAATCGACAGATTTCTAGACACATACAACCCACCTAAGTTGAAGCAAGAAGATATAAAAAAGCCTAAACGGACCAATAGCAAGCAAAGAGATAGAAACAGCAATAAAAAGTCTTTCGTCAAAGAAAGGCCCAAGTCCAGACAGATTCCCAGCTGAATTCTACAAAACCTTTACAGAAGAACTAAACCCAATAATTCACAAGTTATTCAGTGAAATCGAAAGAAATGGAAATCTTCCAAACTCCTTCTATGAGACCAGTATCACCTTAATACCAAAACCGAATAAAGATCCCTCAAGAAAAGAAAATTTCCAGACCATTATCACTGATGAACACAGATGCAAAAATTCTAAACAAAATATTAGCCATGCGCATTCAAAACCACATCAAGAAAATTGTACACCATGACCAAGTTGGTTTCATCTCAGGAAAGCAAGTCTGATTCAATATATGCAAACCAATACATGTTATTCACCACGTAAATAGAACTAAGGACAAAAATCACATGATCATCTCAATAGATGCTGAAAAAGCCTTTGAAAAATCCAACACCTATTCATGTTAAAAACATTGCAGAAAATCAGAATAGAAGGAACTTACCTCATCTATCATTAAGGCAAGATACAACAAACCCAAAGCCAACATCATATTGAATGGGGAAAAACTGTGGGACTTCCCTTTAAAATCAGGTACAAGACAAGGATGCCCACCATCACCACTCCTTTTCAATATAGTCCTTGAAACTCTTACCAGAGCAGATAAGATAAGAGAAGAGAAGAGAAGAGAAGAGAAGAGAAGATAAGAGCAGATAAGATAAGAGAAGGATATCAAAGAAATTCAAATAGGAAAAGAAGAAATAAAATTATCTCTATTTGCAGATGACATGATCCTATATTTAGAAGACCCAAAAAACTCAACCAAAAAACTACTAGAGCTGACCAACAAATTCAGCAAAGTAGCAGGATACAAAATCAATCTAAAAAATCAATAGCTTTTTCTATATGCCAACCATGAATCCACTGAGAAAGAAATCCAGAAAACAATTCAATTTATAATAACCTTAAAACCAATAAAATACCTAGGAATAAACCTAACCAAGGAGGTAAAAGACCTCTACAATGAAAAGTATAAACAATGAAGAAAGAAATTGAAGAAGATTGAAAGATCTCCCTTGCTCTTGGATAGGCAAATAAATAGTATCAAAATGGCCATTCTACTATAAGTGATCTATAGAGTCAATGCAATCCCTATCAAAATACCAATGTCATTCACAGAACTAGAAAAATCAGTCATAAATTTCATATGGAGAAACAAAAGACCCAGAATAGCCAAAGCAATTCTCAGCAATAAGAACCATGCAGGAGGCACCACGATTCCTGTCTTCAAATTATACTACAGTGCTATAGTAATAAAAACAGCATGGTCTTGGCACAAAAACAGACACATAGACCAATGGAAGAGAATAGAAGATACAGAAACAAATCCACATACTTATAGCTAATTGATTTTTGACAAAGGTGCCAAACACAAATGTTGGAGAAAAGACAGTCTTTTCAACAAATAGTGTTGGAAAAACTGCTTATCTGGTTGTAGAAAAATGGAACTAAATCCTTATCTCTCACCCTGCACAGGATTCAATTCGAGATGGATCAAAGACCTGGAAATTAGACCAGAGACTTTGAAGCTACTAGAGGAGGGTATAGGTCCAACAACATATAGGCACAGGTAGAAACTTCTTCAACAAGACCCTCATAGCTCAGGAAATTAAAACAAGAATTAATAAATGGGATTGCATTAAACTAAAAAGTTTCTGCTCATCAAAGGAAATCATGAAGAGTCTAAAGAGAAAGCCTACAGAATGGGAGAAGATCTTTGCCAGTTATCCCTCGTATCAGAGGGACGATATCAGAGAACTAATACCTAGAATATACAAAGAACTTAAAAGACTTTACACTAAAAAACCCCAAATAACTCAATCAGGAAATGGGCAATTGAACTAAATAGACAACTCACAAAAGAAGAGATACAGATGGACAATTTTATTGGTCAGGGTTCACTAGACTAACAGACTTCACAGAATGAGTATATGGAAAAAGGGATGTATCAGATCAGCTTACAATGTAGTCCCGAGTTCTGACTGCATGTGGAGAGTCAAAGGAACCTGTAGGTGGTCGAGCGGTCTAAGAGCTCTTCGGAGGAACGATGGTGAAGTTTCAGTTTGAAGGACTGGAGGCTGACCATCTCAGACGAGAGCAGAAGATCAAGAAGCTTTTCAGAGAAACGGCGAAGTTGGAGGCCGATGATCTCAGAGGAGAGCAGATGCGTTTTCTTCGGAAAGAGTCGTGCATCCCTCTTTCTCCTTCTTTTATCTAAGTCCTGCACCTATCAGAACCCTGCTACCTACATTTAGGGCAGGACTTTCTGTTTAATCTGCTGTTATACACCCAAAGTCACATGATCTTGGGTGTGTCATGATCCGGTCAAGTTGACAAATTAGATTAACTATCATAAGTCCACCCCTTGTCAACTTGACTCCTA
>PVJS01014995.1:0-39514 GCA_004027185.1 Glis glis | reverse complement strand
GTCATTACGCCCCCCTGTAACCTATCATAGGCGAAGGCACCTGTTGTCCGTGAGCACGGAAGGAGGTAACTGCCTATCATAGCCCTCCTGAGGTTAGGTGGGGTTAACCACGGGACCTCCCTCTGAGGGGTCCGCCAGCACCATCTTTGCCATTGTTATGCTGAGTCACTGCCACTTGGAAGAGGCCCGGTACTCTAGAGCAGGCTTCTGTTAATCCACCAGGCCCTTTCATGGCACTGGGTGGAGGGCCCAACAGAATTCCCCTAATAATGGATACTTTTTTTATCTCTTTCAGGAAAGCAAATTTCAGCTTCAAGTTATGAGTCCATTAAACACACAACAACAACAAAGTGGCCTTCTGTAGGTAACTTGTATTTGCTTGTATTTAAAGCTCACTTGTAAGTGCATCTTTTCCCTCTACTTTATTCAGCCTCTGCAGTTTTTTCCTGTTATTTTTGCTAATCATCTCAAAGGATGGCTCAGGGAAACATTCCAAGATAAAATCCAAAGAATTATTCAGGTAAAGTTGTTGAGAGTTATTTCTATCTCTTTCTTTTCTTAAACTCTCTTGAATTAAAAATATTTTTTCTACAGTTTCATTACTTATGAATCTGGTAACAAAAAGGAAAACAATTTGATGCAAGTTAACTAATTTAATCTCCCTAGACCTCTGCAATTAACTTTCAAGACATTCTTTCTTATACCCTTATTTCTTACACTCTATTTCACAGGATTTTACATCTTTTATGAATTACAGTTCCTTTCTGGGATTAATTTATAATGACAACAGTAAACTTTTGATATCACTGAAGCACTAACTATTGCTTTTGTGTTCATATAAAATTCTATCATGCCAGCTTGTTGGGGCTAACATCTTGGCATCATTCTCAACTTCACCCTCATCCGTCCCCTAATCTACATCATCAGTTGATGAAATTCTGGTAAGTTTGCTTCAGCAATGGCCTCTACCAACATTCTCTCCTCAACTCCATTGCATCCTTCTAATTTAGGCTCAGATACTGCCTTCTAAGTGATGTTTTAGCCTTAAGTTTTATCAAGGCTCATTGCTTATAGCAATGTCACAGTAACGTATTGCAGGCTCAATTCTGATCAAATTACTGTACTTTGTTATTTCACTCTGTTCTACTTATGCCTAATGATTCTAACATATTCATCCATTTTTGGTCTAAAATATGCATGCATGTCCATATTAATGTATTTGCTCATATTTGACTTCTTTTCCTAAATCACTGACTTTTTTTCATCTTTCCTTTAGGATCCACTTCAAATTTTACCTTCTTTATGAAAAATGTCCCTAACCCTGGAATGGCTAAAATATGAACATGATGTTTGGCTCACTAGCACATTAGTGCTACAGCCAACAATGAAAAGATGGCATTAGTCTCTTTTCCCAGCTCCCAAACACTTTTCATATACTGACCTTTATTAGATTCTATATCATAATTATTTCTATACTGACCTTTATTAGATTCTATATTATACTTATATCTATTGTGGGATTATAAAGTCTTTGTGGGCAGTGAATTATTCATGTTTTCAATCATACACTGTCTAGCATTATTTTCATTCATGTGGAAACTGTTTTAAAAATACATTTTTAATTTCTTTTTAAATTTATGATACCCAATTTTTCTTTGTTGTCTGCATCAGTGGATCCTAATGCTTCAAGGAAAGGAGGAATTAATTCTATGAAATGATTTTAAAATCATGTGTTTTGTAGGTTAAGAGCAATTTGAAATTTCAAAAAATTCTCTTTACAAGTTAAGAGCAATGCCAGGTGTGGTAGCTCATGCCTTCAATCCCAGTATTTGGGAAAGCTGAGACAGGAGGATTGCAGGTTGGAAGCCAACCTCAGCAAATTAGCAAAGCCCTCAATAATTTAATGGGACCCAATTTCCAAATAAAAAATAAAATAGGACTGCGGGTGTGGCTTCAAGGTAGAACACCCCTGGGTTCAATCCGCAGTACACACATACACACACACACACACACACACACACACACACACAGCAAATCTGGGGGCCTGAACATAAAGTTTTATTACAAGCCATAGGTACAGAAGCTTGTCAATTTCTGCACAGATGCCAGCAGGGACTTTGATAGGGATTCTACTGAATCTGTAGATCAATTTTGGGATTGACATTTTATTTATTTTTAATTTTTTAAATTATTTTTTATTTATTTATTGGTGTATTGTAATCATACATCTGGATGGATTTCAGGATGGTAGAAGTATACATGCACACATCGGTCAATTAGCCTCACCCAATTCCCACACCCATTCCCTCACCCTTCCCTCCTTTTCATGCTCAGCATAGTAGTTGACTTTGATAAGTTTGTGTATCTTGTGCATTAGGGTGTTTCCCTCTTCACCCCTCCCATCTCCCTCAGTTAGGTTGCCTTCTTTACTCATCTAAGGTTTTCTCCATCTTTATCTGGACTCCCTCCTATGCCCTATTCTCCCTAGCTTCCGCATATTAGGGAGAGCATCTGACTTTTCACTTTTTGTGACTGATTAATCTCACTGAGCATAATGTTATCTAATTCCATCCATTTCCCTGCAAATGACGTAATTTTGTTCATGTTTATGGCTGCATAAAATTCAACTGTGTATATATCCCATAGTTTTGTAATCCATTCATCTGTTGATAGAGATCTTGGCTGGTTCCATAGTTTGGCAATTGTGAATTGTGCAGCTATAAACATAGATACACATGCATTAGTCTGGTAGTTTGGTTTTCATTTTTTTGGGTAGATACCTAGAAGTGGTATAGCTGGGTCAAATGGTAGGTTCATTCCCAGTCTTCTGAGGATTCTCCACACTGTTTTGCAAAGTGGTTGCACTAATTTGCAATCTCACCAACAGTGTATTAGAGTTCCTACTTCTCCACATCCTCGCCAGCATTTGTTATTTTTTGTGTTTTTAATGATTGTCATTCTAATTGGTGTTAAGTGAGATCTCAGGGTAGTTTTGATTTTCATCTCTATGATTGCAATTGATATTGAACATTTTTTCATATATTTATTGACCATTTGTATTTCTTCTTCTGTAAAGTGTCTATTTAGTTCACTTGCCCATTTTTTGATTGGGTTCTTTAGGTTTTTAGCAGTGAGTTTCTTGAGTTCTCTGTATATTCTAGATATTAGTCCTCTATCAGAGGAGTAGCTGGCAAAAATCTTCTCCCATTCTGTCAGCTCTCTGTTGAGCTTCTTGATAGTTTCCTTTGTTGTGCAGAAGCTCTTCAGTTTAATGCAATCCATGTATTGATACTCTTTTTAACTTCTTGTGCCTTTGGGGTCTTGTTGAGGAAGATTTTGCCTGTGCCTATGTGTTGAAGAGTTGGACCTATGACCTCTTCAGGTAGCTGCAAGGTCTCTGGTCTAATTTCCAGGTCCTTGATCCACCTTGAATTGACTCTCGTGCAGGGTGAGAAAGTGGGGTTTATTTCCATTTTTCTGCTTGTGGTTAACCAGTTTTTCCAATGCCATTTGTTGAAGAGGCTATCTTTTTTCCAGTGTATGTTGTTGGCTTCTTTGTCAAAAATCAATTGGCTATAAGTGTGCGGATTTGGTGCTGACTCTTCTATTCTACTCCATTGGCCTATGTGTCTGCTTTTGTGCCAGTACCATGCTGTATTTATTACTACGACTCTGTAGTACAGTTTGAAGTCAGGTATTGTGATGCCTCCTGCATGGTTCTTGTTGCTGAGAACTACTTTGACTTTTCTGGGATTTTTGTTGTTCCAAATGAATTTAAGGACTGATTCTCCTATGTCTGTGAGGAATGACCTTGGTAATTGAATGGGTATTGCATTGAATCTGTAGATCACTTTTGGAAGAATGTCCATTTTGATGATATTTATTCTGCCTATCCAAGAGCATGGGGGATCTTTCCATCTTCTAAGATCTTCAATTTCTTTTTTCAATATTTTATAATTTTCCTTGTAGAGGTCTTTTACCACCTTGGTTAGGTTTATTCCTAAGTATTATATTGTTTTGGGGGATATCGTGAGTGGAAATGTTTTCTGGATTTCTTTTTCAGTGGATTTATGTTTGGCCTATAGAAAAGCTTCTGATATTTTAAGATTCATTTTGTATCCAGACACTTTGCTGAATTTGTTAATTAGTTCTACAAGCCTTTTGGTTGAGTTTTTGGGTCTTCTAAGTATAACATCATGTCATCTGCAAATAGAGATAGTTTCATTTCTTCTATTCCTATTTGTACTCCTTTGGTTTGGTTCTCTTGCCTTCTTGCTCTGGCTAGAGTCTCCAGTACTATATTGAAAAGGAGTCGTGATAGTGGACATCCTTGTCTGGTTCCTTTTTTTAAGGGGAACTCTCGTAGATTATCCCCATTCAAAATGATGTTGCTCTGGACCTATTGTATATTGCCTTTACGATGTTGAGGTATGTTCCTTCTATTCTGATTCTCTGCAGTGTTTTTTTATCATGAATGGGTTGGATTTTGTCAAATGCTTTTTCAGCATCTATTGAGATGATGTGATTTTTGTCTTTAGTTCTGTTTATGTGGTGAATTGTTTTTTTGTATGTTGAACCAGCCTTACTTCCCTGGGATGAACCCAACTTGGTCATGCTGTATGATTTTCATGATGTGGTTTTGAATGCGCGTTGCTAGTGTTTTGTTTAGAAGTTTTGCGTCTAAGTTCATCAACGATATAGGCCTGTAGTTTTCTTTTGGTATTAATGTGATGTTGGCTTCATAGAATGTATTTGGGAGAGTCCTGTTTCTTTCTATTTCATGGAATAGATTGAGGAGTATTAGGATTAGTTTTTCTATAAAGGTTTTATAAAATTCACCTGGTAAACCATCTGATCCTGGGCTTTTATTCATGGTAGGATATTTATTGCTGTATAAGTTTCTTGGATTGTTATTGGTCAGTTTAAATTTTTATATCTTCTTGATTCAACTTAGGAAGGTTGTACGTGTCTAGAAATTTGTCAGTTTCTTCTCGGTTTTCCATTTTGATGGAGTATAGTTTTTCAAAGCCTGATAATCCTCTGGATTTCTGCGCTGTCTGTGGTAATATCACCTTTTTTCATCTCTTATTTTGGTTAAGTGGGTTGATTCTTTCTTTTGGTTAGGCTGGCTAGTGGTTCATCTATCTTGTTTATTTTTTCAAGGAACTAGCTTTTGGTTTTGTTGATTTTTGTATTATTTTTTACTCTCTACTTCATTGATTTCTGCTCTGATTTTAATAATTTTCTGTCTTCTACTGGGTTTGGGGTTAGACTGTTCCTGTTTTTCAAGGACTTTGAGGTGTGTCATTAGGTTATTTATATGGTGATTTTCTGTTCTTCTTCTTTTTTTTTTTTTTTGCAGTACCGGGGATTGAACCCAGGGGTGTTCTACCTCCGAGCTACACCCCCGGCCCTATTTTTTTATCCTTTATTTTGAAACCGGGTCTCACGAAGCTGCGGAGGGCCTCACTAAGTGGAGAGAGAGAGAGAGAAAGAGAGGGAGAGAGCTGAGGCTGGCCGTGAACCCGGATCCTCCGGTCTCCGCCTCCCAAAGTACTGGTACTACAAGCGTGCGCCACCACACCCAGCCTGATTTTCTGTTCTTCTTATGTGAGCACTCAGTGCTATGAATTTTCCTCTTGATACTGACTTCAGGGTGTCCCAGAGATTTTGATATGTTGTGTCTCTGTTTTCATTTGTTTCTAGGAATTTCTTAATTTCTCCCCTTATTTCTACTCTGACCCATTCCTCATTCAGCAGTGTGGTGTTCAGTCTCTACATGATTTTGAGGTTTCTCTGGTTCTTCTTATAGTTAATTTCTAGTTTCATTCCATTATGGTCTGAAAAGACGCAGGGGATTATGTCACAGTTTTTGAACTTGCTACTACTCACTTTGTGGTTTAGGTTATGATCTATTTTATAGAAGGTACCATGAGCAGCTGATAAAAATGTTAATTCAGCTACAGTTGGGTGGAATATTTGTATGTGTCTAGTAAGTCCATTTGGTTTATAGTGTTCCTTTAGTCTGAGGCATTTTTACTGACCTTTTGTCTTAAAGATTGATCTAGTGGTGTGAGAGGTGTGTTGAAGTCTCCCAATATTATTGTATTGGGATCTATGTGTGACTTATTGTCATGAAGAATTTCTTTAATGAAAGTGGTTGCACCTATATTTGGGGCATAAATTTTGACTATCATTATATCCTCTTGCTGGATTATTCCTTTTACCAGTAAGAAATTACCTTCTTTGTTTCTTTTGATAAGTTTAGGTTTGAAGTCTAATTTGTCTGATTTCATAGTTGCTACTCCTGCTTGTTTTCGATTTCCATTAGCATGGACTACCTTGCTCCTTCACACTCCATGAATTTGTGAGTATCTGTACTTGTAATGTATGTTTCTTGCAGGCAGCATATAGATGGATTGTGATTTTTAATCCACTTTGCCACCTTTTGTCTTTTGATTGGGGAGTTGAGACCATTTATATTCAGAGTGATTATTGAGAGATGAATTTTAATTCCTAACATTTTGAGTTTTAATTTCTGTTTGAGGTAGTATTTTTTCTTCTTTGCCTAGTTGTTGGTTTGATGGAAATCATTGTTTCTCTGTTTCTGGTGTTTATTATTTCCTCTTTGTAATTAATATCTTTGAGTATTTTCTATAGTGCTGGTGTGGAAGATATAAAGTCTTTCAGCTTCTGTTTGTAGTGGAAGGCTTTTATTTCCCCTTCAAATTTGATAGATATCTTTGCTGGGTAGATAAATCTTGGCTGGAAGCTGTTTTCTTTCAGAGTTTGGAATATGTTGCTCCGAACCCTGCTGGCTTTCATGACTTGGTTTGGGAAGTCAGAAGTGATTCTTATTGGTTTACCTCTGAATGTTACTTGGTGTTTTACTTTTGTTGCCTTTAATATTCTCTCCTTGGCCTCTACATTAGTCAATTTGATTTTTATGTGGCATGGTGAACCTCTTCTCTAATCTTGTCTCTTGTGGGTTGTATATGTTTCCTGTACCTGTGTGTCAACCTCTTTTTCTATGTTTGGATAATTTTCTAATATTACTTCTCTGAAAAGATTATTGATTCCTTTGGTTTAAGTTTCTATTCCCTCTTTTATGCCTATTATTCTTAGGTTTGCTCTTTTAAGATTGGCCGAGATCTCTTCAATGTCCAATTCATGCTGTTGAATTGTTTTTTCTAATTTATGTACTATGCATTCATTTTTGGAGAGGTCATCTTCGAAGAATGAATTTTTTTTTCCTAGTGGTCTAGTCTATTGTTGATAGTTTGTATTGATGCCTTCATTTCAATTATTGCATCCTTCACTTCCTTCAGAACTTCTTTTTGATTTCTTTCAGGGTGTCAGAGTCTTTCTTTATTTGATCCTTCATTCCTTTCAGGCTATCTCTGAATTCTTTTTGGAAATCCTGTCTCATTTCTACTATTAACATTCTGAATTGTCCTTCTGGCAATCTTTGCACTTCCTTGTTGTTGGTGGACTCTGATGTTGTGGAGTTTTGGGAGCTCATCTCATGATTTCAGGTTTCTTAAGTTTATATCTCTGTTGCTTTTGGTAGCTCTCTCTCACTCTGTAGGATTCCTATGTCTAATCTCCCTCCCTTTATAGTATCTTATTCTGGAGGTAGATATTTGTTACTAGGTGAGCCTTAAAGGTGAATAGCCTTTACTGAATGGTTATTCTCAGGTCTTTGTTTTGTGTTTATTGACCTTTAAAACTGACTTTGAAATCTATGTCCAGTATACCCCCACTCTTTTTTCTGCCTGTAGATCATCAGTACTGGGTTGCAGTTACTCTAGGGTTCCTACTGCCTGCTGCACTGGTGAAGCTGATGGGTGTCAGGTGTTAAGGTCCAGGGACCTGTCACCTTCATAATAGGGAGTAGACTCAGAGTTGTGAGCCTGACAGTTTGTGCCCTGCAGGCGCCCAGTGCCACTGGTGCCCCTTCCACTGCAAGCATGTGACTTTGCTTTCTCCACTGGGCCTGTCCCTATGTCTCTCTCTGTCTACATATATGGTGGGTGTCGCCAGTGTGTGACCCAGGGCCTGTATCTCTATTTAACCTACAGAAGCGGCAGATTTTGCTTTGACCTGACTCTGTGCAAACACAGAACTCCGTGTTTTCCACAGAGAAGGCTGGGTTGGTCTGATTTTTTCCCCAGGTACCACAACTGTGTGTCCTGTTGCAAGCCCCAGAAACCCTGCAAGGGTGTTGCAACCTCCAGTCTGATGGTCTGTCTGCTTATCCGTGCTTCTGCTGTGTCTTACATCAGACCCCACTCCCACCTCCACATGGGTGATCCACAAAGTCTCAGACCCCATGAGTCTATTGCTTGCCACGTGAGTCCCTGTGGCCACACTGTGTGATCTACCCCTGGGGCAGTTCATTAACTTATGGTCTCACTGAATGCTGCTCTTAATCTCTGGAGGAGAGGGTGGACTCAGCCGCTGCCACAGGTTCTGGTCAGGCCTCCGGGCACTCAGGTTTCTATCACGTGTGGAACGAGATGCTGCCCGCTTTCTCTGTTGATGATCTGCAGTTGTTGAACCCACAACAGGTCATGGCCTTACCACTGGCAGTCTGTGGAAGCTGCAACGCCGGCAGCTGCTGGCACGGCATGGCCAAGATGCTGCCGCCACCGCTGCCGCCACCATTTGGGTCTCTGTAGAGTGTGGAGTGAGCTGCATCTCACTTTCATTGCTGATGCTCTGCAGTTGCTGGACTTACAACAGGTCGCTGGCTTCCCCGTTGGCAGTCTGTGGAAACCCCAGTGCTGGTAGCCACTGGCACAGCCTGGCCAAGATGGTGCTGTCACTGCCACCACCATTAGGGATTGACATTTTATTAATATTTTATCCATGAATGTAAGACTTCTTTTGATTTGTTAATTTAAAAAATTAAAAGTTATTTTTAAACTTTTTTTAAAAAAAACTAAAGTTTTTTTATAAATTCCTTTCTATAATCTTTTACAGATTTAAGAGCAATATTTTAACATTTTTGGTAGATTTTTATTTAAGCATTTTCTTCTTTTAGATGATATTGCAAATGACTAATTCAATTTTGAATTGTATATTGCAAACATATGGACATGCAATTTATTTTTGGTATTAATGTTGTATCTTATAACCTTTCTGAACTTATTTATTAATTCTTATAGTCTTTTAGTGGAGTCCTTAGGGCTTTCTAAATGTAGGGTCATGTTGTGCCAATGGAGGTAACATTACATCTTTTTCAATCTGGATGAATTTTATCCATTTTCTTTCCTAACCGCTCTGGCTCATACCTTCTTTATAATGTCAAATAGAAGTGAGGGCCTGGACTTCCTTGTGTTGTTTCTGACCTTAGAGAAAATGCATTCATTCTTTCTC
Organism: Glis glis; assembly: GCA_004027185.1. Lineage (NCBI taxonomy): Eukaryota > Metazoa > Chordata > Mammalia > Rodentia > Gliridae > Glis > Glis glis. The sequence goes on along the minus strand of PVJS01014995.1, from coordinate 30,133 downwards.
TCTCCACCAAATATGGCATTAGTCATGCTTTTTTATTTTTAGCTATCCATTACCAGGTTCAGAAAATTCCCTTGTATTTGTATTTTGTTGAGTGTTGTTTTATGAAGTGATGTAGAATTTTATTCAATGTTTTCTCTGCACCTTTTGAGTTAATTATTAATTATTTATTATATTGGTACGTTGTGTTATATTATTTGATTTTTCAGGTGTTAAAACTTTGTAATCCTGTGATAAATTCTACTAGTTATGGTATATTTCATTTTTATATTACTGAATTTAATTTACTAGTATTTTTTGAGGATTTTATGTGTATAAGAGATTAAAGTATATAGTTTTTACTTTTCCCTTGTGATGTCCTTGTCTCTTTTAGGTATCATAAAATAAGTTGAGAGGCAATTCCTCCTGTTATATTGTTGGTAATAGTTTGTGACAAATTAGTATTAGTTTTCTAAATGTCTGTTACTGTTCCTAAGTGAAGACATATGGGCCTGGTCTCTTCTTTGTTAGGTTCTAAATTACAAATTTAATCATTTTACTTATAATAGTTTTGTTCATGTTTCCTATTTTTTTATATTCAGTTTTACTATTTGATGTCTTTCTAAGTATTTGTCAGTTTCTTCCAGATTTTCTAATTTCTTATCATACAGTTATTTGTAATATTACTATGTAAGACTTTCAATTTTTCCATGTTTGGTATTAATTTCTCCTCGTATTCTTGAATTTAGTAATTACATCATTTTCTTTTTGCTTTTTCAGTTTATCTAAAGTTTCCTCAATGTCATTTGTCTTGCCAAAGAAGTTTTCGCAGTCTTTTAATTCTTTTTATATTCCTTATTTCATTAATTTCAATGCAGATATTATTCTGTTCTTCCTCATGTTTGTTTTAGGTTTAGTTGACTCTTAGGTGGATGGTTGGATTGTTCATTGTAGATATTTTAGTATAGACATCTATAGCTCTAAATTTTCATCTAAACATTGCTTGCATCACATAAAATTTGGTGTCTTGTATCTTCATTTTCCTTAATCTTGAAGTATTTTCTGATTTCCTGTGTGATTTCTTCTTGGACCTATGTGTTTTCAGAAATATGGATTAGTTTCTTCACATTTATGGTTTCCCAAGTTTCTTTGTGTTATTGTTTTAAAATTTTACTCATGTGTGCTTGGAGAACATTCTTTATATGATTCCATACTTTCAAAATTAATTGATCTTTTTTGGGGGGTCTAGAGAATGTTTCATGTGTACTTGAGAAGAATATATCTTCTGTTGCTGTGTGGCATATTCCTCTATAGTCAAGATGACTTAAAATGTCAAGTTGATTTATGATTTTGTTAAAGTCTTCTATTTTATTGTTGAACTTCTGCCTAGTAGTTATATTTATTAATAAAATGGGGTATTGAAATTTCCAACTATTATTGTTGAATTGTCTATTTTTCCCTTCAATTCATTCAGGTTTTACTTCATTTATTTTTGGATTTTATTATTAGGTATTTACACACATATATTTGTAACTGTTAAAACTTCTTGAAGATTTACCATATACCACTATAAAATATACCACTGTAAATACAAATAATAGCATATTTGTATTTACATTTATTTTGTCTGATATTCATATAGGCACTCCTACTATCTTTTTTTATTATTAGGTGGATTTTTTTTGGTACTAAGGATGGAACCCAGGGCCCTTATACCTCCAAGCCACACCTCCAGCCCTTTTATCTTTTTATTTTGAAACAAAGTCTTGCTAAGTTGCTGAGGGTCTTGCTAAATTGCAGAGGCTGGCCTTGAACCTGTGATCCTCTTATCTCAGCCTCCCAAGTATTAGGATTGCAGGCGTGAACCATCATGCTCAGTTCCCACTCTCTTGTAATTTCTATTTACATGATATATGTTTTTCAATCCTTTTACATTTGATCTAATTGTACTTCATAATCTAAAGTGTATCTCCTACAGAGTATATAGGTAGATCTTGCTTTATTTAACCTAGTTTGATATCTACCTTTTAACTGAATTATTGAATCCACTTATATTTGATATAATTATTTATGCAGTTGTATGTACATCTGCTACTTTATATTTAGTTTCCTGTACATCTCATGCCCTTTTTCCCTTTGTTCCTCCTCTTTTACTTTCCTTTATGATTAGTGAATGTTTTCTACCATAATATTTTAATTCCACTAATGATTTTTTTACTAGACTTTTTGTTATTTTCTCAGTGGTTGTTTTGGTGCTTACTGGATACATGTGAATTAATCAGTCTTTACCTCAGTTTAGTAAATACTAACTGAATTTCAATGATATATAGAAATGTTAGATTTATATAGTTTTATTCCTTCCTTCTGTTTTTGTGCTAGTGTTGGTATGCATAATATGTCAAAATGCATTAGCGACCCAAGAATGCATTGTTATAATTAACACTAAATAAAAGTTTATATTTACTAAAGAAATTGAGAAAAGGGAGAGGAAAGAATATTATTATTTAGTTTCTCATCTTAAACATCGTATTTATGATTTCTTGTTCACTTCCTTTGTTCTGTAGATTTCAGGTAACATATGATGTCATTTCCTTACCCAAATTTTTCTTGGCTACTATCATAATCTTTCTTTGTGCTGTATTGTTAGAGTCCTCTAAATACAATTATTTGTATATTGTTTTATGCAATTGCTTTATCAATAGAAAACTGAAAGAAAAAAAAATACATTAGTATTGCCATTAACAATTACATAATTACCTTCTCTGTTGCTTTTTCTCTTTTCATATGGTTTTTGAATTATTATCAATGTTACTTGCTTTGAAGCTAAAATAATTCCTTTAGTATTTATTGTAAGGTAAGTCAGCTAACATTGGCATTTTGGTTTTTATTTGCCTGGAAATGTCTTTATTTTGCTTTAACTTTTGAGATATAGCTTTGCTGAACATAACATTTTTGGCTGAGGTATATTTGTATGTTTGAACAGACAATAAAATCGTTTACTTTGTAAAGCATCGTTTCCTTTAGTTCTTTGGATTTATTTATTTATCTACTTATTTATTATTTTTTGGTACTGGGGATTGAACCCAGGGGCATTTTATCTCCAAGCTACACCCCAGCCCTATGTTATTATTTTTATTTTGAAACAGGGTCTCACTAGTTTGATAAGAGTCTTACTACTTGCTGAGGCTGTCCTCAAACCTGTGATCCTCCTGTCTCAGCCTCCTAAGTACTGGGATTACAGACGTGTGCCACCATGCCTTGCTCTTTGAGATTATTTTAATGGCTGCTTTGACATCTTTAAGTGGGACATCTGGGCTTTCTTAAAGCCACTTCCTATTACTTGTTTTTTCTTTTCTCTATTGGTCACACTTCCATTTTCTTTATATGTCATATACTTTTTTTGTTGAACATGGGACTGTTAGGTTAATACATTGTAGCAATTCAGAACTTGATTCCTTGATCCCCTAGGGACTTCTTTCTGCTATTGTTTGCTTATGTATTTGTCTAGTGACTTGGTTGGGCTGTTGCAGTCTGAAGCCTTTGACATCACTCTTTAGTCAGCTGCTTAGCTGGCTCAGCCTTGTGTGTCCATAGGTGCCCAGCTGTGCAGTTGCCTTGTGATGATGGTGGTTTCAGCAGGGCCTCCTTTGTACCTTCCCCTCATCTCTCTGCTAGGCCATCTAGCAATGTCACACCCATCTATTGAGCTTCATTAATTTCTATTTGACTGCTCTATTGTTTTGGGCAATGTCCTTGGTCATGAAGTGCTTCACACACAGTCTGGTCTGATATGTCTTGGCTCTTTGGAAAGGTAGTTTTTGAGACCTCTCTTGAAGGTTTGTTCTGACTTTAAAAGGGAACAATTTAGCTCAGTCTCTGTTGAACTAGCTGGCCTAGAGTTTGGCCTGTTGCTGTCACAGAGACACCCAACTCTTCTTAATTTGTTTACTAACAAAATCGCCAATGCTTTACAGACCACATTTAGGCTTGATTGTCTACATATTCTGTTTCAAATAAAGTCACTTCCTTTGGGGAGAGCTTCAGTGTTTTCTGTTTATGTGGACTTCTTCCCCCTACCAGGAAACATCTCTAAGCCACTGCTTTAGAAAAGGTGGGAATGAGCTGGGTGTGGCGGGGCAGGCCTGTAATCCCAGGCTGAGATGGAAGGATAACAGGTTCCAGACCAGCCTCAGCAATTTAGTGAGACCTTCAGCAACTTACTGAGAAGTTTCAAAATGAAAAATGAAAAGGGATGAAGTGTAGATTGGAGGTACAATGCCCCTGGGTTCAATCCCCATACCAAATGGGGACGGGGAAAGAAGCAAGAAAGCAAGGAAAGAAGGAAGGAAGGAAGGAAGGAAGGAAGGAAGGAAAGAAGGGTATGAATGACACTCTTGCCTTACAAATATGTCACTGGGTGGGGTGATGGCTTTTTGATTTTTTTGCTAGACTCTCTTACATGTAACTTCTGCCTTCTGAGCAAGCTGGGAGAGGAGAGGGCCTCTGTCTCCGGGCTACACTCATTTGAAATAAAGCTTCTGTAGTTCAGAGCTGAGGAAGGCCAGGGAGCAGGCCATGGCTCCTGTGTCACAGATTCTCACTGTTCTTACTGCAACTTTGTAGATTTTTCTTTAATACATGTTTACTCAAATGCTGTATATCCTTAGGGCAATTCCAGAAACTTTAGGTGTGTTTTCCTTTTTTTTTAAGTTTTTTTCACCAGCTGTAGTTGTTTTTTTTTTTGGAGAATGATTCATGGAGCTCCTCATGCCACCGTCTGTGGAGTCAACTATTGTGTTTTGGAGATTCCACAAGTCATGGATGTTTTCCTTTGTTTTTCTGTTTGTGTTTCAGTTTGCATTATTTCTTCTGGCCGATATTCCTTATCTCTTCTGTGTCATTTCTGCCAATGAAATATTATGGACTTATTTGTCTTTGTGAAAGTTTTTGTATTCTATCATTATATTTGTATAGTAATTTTGATACATGGGAGATACAGCTTTTTCCAACATCTTATTATGATCATTTTAAATTATGGGGATAAGTTGAAAGTTATTTGACTTTTTTTTACCATTATCAATAAATGAGTTTTTGTTGTTATATTTCAGATCTAAGTATTTGCCAATTTCCACTATAATTTATTCTTTGAAATATGTATTTGCAAGTATATCTGTGAATTACACAGAATGCAGATTTAAACATTTTCTATCTTTTTATTTTTGGTAATTTGTTATATTCTTTGTGATCAAAACTAATTAATCTTTGTAATCCACTGAAGCTTGCTATATGGTAAACAATGAAAGCAATCTTTTGTAATGTGCACATTTGTGCTTAAGAAAAACATGTTTTAAAATTATCACTTACATTATTATATGTATTTCTATTACACAAAAATTGGAATAGTGTTGCTAAAACCTTTTATATATTACTAATTATTTTGCCTGCTTAGTATATCACTTACAATGACAGGTGTATTACTATAACTGAGGCTAATGTGTGTATTTAAATCACTTTCTGTAAATCTATCAGATTTTAAACATATATTGATACGCTTAAATATCTCATTATGTATCACTACCAAAATTTCTTTGTCCAGATTTCCATTGTTAGACTATTGCCTGGTTTTTCAGTTTTTTAAAATCTTTTACAAATAATACTATCCCTGTAATAAAGAAATAAGATCCTATTTTTTCACACCCTGGTGCAGGCCACAATATTCTTAGAAATGGCAGTTGGTTTAGGTGTTTTCTTTGGTGCTGAATATTTTCTTCTTTTATGCATTTGCTTCTTAGTTATATTTTGTTTCTGTTAATGAATTTTTGGAATCTTAACCTTAATAAAGCTCAAAATGGTCAGTTTCCATGCAACTTGAATTTATACAATTGAATATTGGATTGACCTTCTAGCCTGAGTTACCTGAAGGTAACCTGAAACCTGAGTATTTTTTTCTGGGAAAACAGAGTTTATTCTAGTTAACCTGATGCAGTCTGAGGTTTAATCTGCATCAGAAATAGTGAAACAAACCTAAAAGTGCAGTAATGACTCTGCCAGATTTGATCCACTCCCATTGTGACCTTTGCTTTCTGAAATTCATACCACCATTTACATATTTCTATCTTTAACCACATTGCACTGCTCAGAATTATGATTCCGGAGAGGTATTATTAGTAATATAAAAAGAAGAATGAGACAGATCTTGTTATTCTAAAATATGCATACCCAACTAATACCATTAATGATGTAGGATTCTATGTCCCTACTAGGTTAAAGGCAGTTTAGGTTAAAGGCATATTAGAAATTGTATGGGGCATGCCATGTATTTTTAGTCTGTTGCTTTTGAGAGTTAGGAAATCTTTTCAATTTTTCTAAAATAGTATCCATTAGTTCATGATTTGAGAAGATTTTTGAAAAGTGAAAACACCTAGTAGAACTTAAAAATTCTATCCTGAGAGTGCGGCTATTTCAGCACATCTCATAGAGTGGCATTCCTCATTTGGAAAAGCCATTCATAGAATAATCACAGAGTTTTAGAAATACTGGGAATGAAAAGTAAGGAATGTGATGCCACCTACGTGTCTCACTCAGCTGACTCTACCTTCATGAAGACGGTCAGGTGTAGGCAGAGGCTATCACTTTCCTCACTTTCCACCGTTTCTTTCTTTTTTTCCCCCTTCGAAAGGCAATGAGAAGCTTACAGTAAAAATGTTCACATGGGAGAAAAGGTTTTCTTGGCATTCTTATGGAAGAAGGGGATTCTCTATCTAGAGTATCGATGATCACATTGATGGCATGTTTCCTTTTATCATTATCATGACCATTATTTTGCTGGGTTGGTTTTGTTACTGGGCAGAAATGTTACTGTGAAGGGGTAAGAGGCGAAGTTGTACAGTTCATCATACTACACAAATACTCCGAATCCTATTGGCAGGGAAATAAGTTTTATTCAAAGCCAGCTTTCAAGGGATTCATTTCAAATCCCCATCTTCGAAGACTCAAGGGCAGGGAAGCTTTTATAAAAGAAGAGGCAACAAAGTGGACAAAAGAAAGGAAATATGGTTATGCAGATTTACATAGCCAGGAAACCTGTCAGTCTCAGCTTCCTTGGCCCCTATGGGGAAGGGGGGAAGGGCAGACCTTCAACTTTTACTCTCAATATGAGGAAATGCAAAAAAAGTTCAGAAGTTAAAACAATTTGGAGATTTGATTCTCATTATGAGAAAATTGCTCTTAATTTCAGAGGGAGTCTGTTTCAGTACTATGGACAAATATAAAGAGTTCTTTATTTCTTTTAGGTCATTCTACTGCAGATATTTATAGGTCATCTCTGATCGTGTGATGTGTTCTGTTTTTTTTTTTTTTTTTTTTTTTTGCGGTACCAGGGATTGAACCCAGGGGCATTTTACCTCAGCGCTACACCCCCGGCCCTATTTTTTATACTTTATTTTGAAACTGGGTCTCACGAAATTGTGGAGGGCCTCACTAAGTAGAGAGAGAGAGAGAGAGAGAGAGAGAGAGAGCGAGCTCAGGCTGGCTGCAAACCCGGATCCTCCGGTCTCCACCTCCCAGAGTACTGGGATTACAAGCGTGCGCCACCACGCCTGGCTGTGATGCATTCTTTGTACTAGGTACTGGGTCCAGAGATAAAGACATGATCTCTTCCCCGTCCCAATCATTTTATAGTGTACAGACCATAACTATAAATTATTAATCTCTTCTTCCTCTTAGATTCTAAGTTTTGTCTATGGACTGTAACATTTTTTATTTTTGTGGCACTGAGGATTAAACTCAGGGGCATTCTACCTCCGAGCTACACCCCCAGCCCTATTTTTCATTCCTTATTTTGAGACAGGGTCTCACTAAGTTGCGGAGGGCCTCACTAAGTAGCTGAGGCTGGCTGCAAACCTGGATCCTCCGGTTTCAGCCTCCCAAGTACTGGGATAGCAGGCGTGCACTACCACGCCCGGCTCAGACTGTAACATTTTTATTATTGACACATGTTAATTGTATAAACTAATGAGATTCACTGTGATATTTCCATACATACATTCTACATTCTACACGATTCATGTCCAGCTAAACTTTTCCTCTGCTTGCCCAACCTCCAATCCCTGCACCCTTCTCCATCTCTAGTAATTGCTCTTCTTATTTTAGGTCAACTATTTTGTTTGTTTGATTCCTAGCATTCTTTAGTATCACAGATATTTGGTTATTGGTGTTGAAAGTGTAGTTTTAATGCCAAACCCCCCAAAAGTCTTATATTCTATTTGTCTTTATTTCAATTTTGAAGACCTTCAAGTTAAGGATTTGAAAAAATATTAGCTCTTATAATATGAAGATTAAACTTTGATCTATATAATTGATTTATTGTTTTTAATTTGTAGTAATATATCACTGATTAAACTCATATTGTGCAACTCAGTAGCTACAGATCCTAGATTCAAAACAGATGTGACTTAAGAAAAAGCATGTTTAATAGAAGTTTGGATACTCTGTTTTCTCATGGTTCAATAAAAACCTCAGGTTATTGAATTTCAACTCCCAGTACAAGGCACATCTCTTTAGTTAAGCCTTTTTCAATTTGGCTATGAGCATCTTATTGCTGTGAGAACCTGAAAGCTCAGCACTTCTTTTATTTGCTGATTTTATACCTAATGTGTTTCTAGTGGCAATAGTAAGTGCAACTATTATTATGAATTTTATATATAAGTATATATCTTCTTGGAGTCTGCCAGGAGCAGCAATAACAACAACAAACTATAGTTTTAAGTCCCTTGAGCAATGAACAAATCTGTATTCATTTATGTCTATAAACTTTAATAATATATTTTAAATTAATAATAGCCTAAAATAGTTCCTTGCATATATCTAAGGATAGTTTTAGAGGGAAAACTGTAAGTATAGACTGATCTAAATAGAGAACTATAATATATAGGAAATAAGGGCATTACTTTTCCATATATCTCTCAGAGAAAGAAAATAAAGGTGTGATTTACTATTGAAATCCTTTCCCTTTGAGAATTTAAAAAATTTCAAATGCACCTTAAGGCTACTCATATGCAAGTGTGTGTGTGTGTGTGTGTGTGTGTGTGTGTGTGTGTGTGTGTGTGTGATTAATTCACTCTACTAAGTGTTGCATATCGCATTGTGGACTGAACTTGGCCCCACTTTCTCCTTGGAAGGATCATGCTATTTACCCAATTGATTTTCAGATATCTGTTTGTTAATGTCCATGAAGCAGCTCAAATTCAACATGTCTAGTATTGAATCCCTCTTAGCATAGCCCTTTCTAAGTGCTTGGTCTGAATTTGAATCTGAGATTTGTGAAAGACCCCAATGTCTTCCTGGCTGCTCAAACCAGAAAGATCTACATCTTCTTACATCACCAATCCTATAAATTCAATAGACTAAATAATTCTCTACATCCCACCACCACTATCTGGTTTCAGACTTTCAACATTTCTCATCTAAATTTTTGAAATAGCCTCTAACTAGTTCCTCTGGTTCAAAATGAATAACCCTACAACCCATTTTCTGCATTTCCACTTTGCCTTCAGAATAAAATATATGCTTTTATGTAAAATATGCCAGACTTTTCCTGAGCTTTTGCTGTATGCTTTTTGGCTAAGGGCTAGCCATTTATTAAGCCACTTGCAATATAATCCATATGCTGTTTTCTGCCTTCTCCCCTCTTTTTGTGGTACTGGGGATTGAACCCAGAGGCATTCTACCTCAGAGGTATACCCCCAGCCATATTTTATTTTTTGTTTTGAAACAGGGTTTTGCTAGGTTGCTGAGAGTCTCCCTCAATGCGGAGACTGGCCTTGAACCTTCCATCCTCCTGTCTCAGCCTCCCAAGTACTGGGATTACAAGCATGTACCAACACACCCAGTTGTGCCTCCTTGTTTTTGCCCTTACTACTCTTTTAGCCAAAAAAAGTCTTTTTTTTTTTACTTCAACTGTCTAGCTTCTATACCATCTCTATGGGACCCTGTCCTTCAGTCACACTCTGACTCAGTACCTCTTCTGACCCTGCTGGGCTGCATTCCTTCATGTCCACATTATCTCACCTGATCTTCAGAAGGGATAATGCATGTGGCCACTATACCAAGGGGGACACCACTCCTACTTAAAGTCTTTTGTTTTTGTGGTACTGGAGATCGAGCCCAGGAGCATTCTACCTCTGAGCAGGGTGTCCCCCAGCCCTATTATATATATATATATATATATATATATAGTATATAATATATAATATATAATATATTTAATATAATATTATATATTATATATTATATATTATTATATATATTATAAAATATATATTATATATATATATATTTTTTTTGAAACAGGGTGTTGTTAAGTTAGTGTTCACTGGCCTTGTATGCCACCATACCTGGCTTAAAGTCTTTTTAAAAATTAAATATCAGTCAAGCGTCGTGGTGCATACCTGTAATCCCAGTACTTGGGAAGCTCAAACAGGAGGATCACAGGTTCAAGCCAAGCCTAGGCAACTTAGTGAGACCCTGTTTCAAAAATAAAAAATAAAATTGGGCTGGGAGTATAGTTCAGGGATAGAATGCCCCAGTACACACACACACACACACACACACACACACACACACACACTTAAATGTGTCTACTCGAGCTCTCTCCCAACCCCTCCTTGATGGTTTATTTGCTTTTAGTAGTGATTAGTATTGGTCTTAGTGTTAACAACTAAACTTTTGTCATTTTGCTCAACTATTTATTCTCACCTTTACACATTTTCCCAGAGAGGATTCTGGTTGAAGTACTAGACAACATGACTTCAAATGTCCCTTCTGACTGAGATTGTTGGGGTTTTATTGCTCTTTAACGTTTTACTTCCTGTCTACAATATTGGAATGGAAAAATATGTAGAATTGTGAGCACTCTAAGCTGGCAGTCTCGGTGTGCACCTGGACCCTTGCCTTTCTGCACGCATCAGCATAGCAGTCTTTTTCTTGAGTCCCTGGGCTGTTTCTTCCAAATCTAACTCCAAGTCTTTCCAGGGACTCTACCCATAACTTCTTAGCAGGTAGTCAGTCAGATTTAAGGGATTAGCCCTGATCTTTAAATATTGCCAGTCTCTTCAAGTTGCTGTGAGTTTATATAACACATTCTTAACATAGTCATTGTGAAACACTAAGGTCTCAGTAAATATCAACCTATTTTTGAAAAACACATTGAAGATATAATGTTATTGTAAATGGCAATAGCATGATTCTGAAATGAAACAAATCTGTTGGGTGGGGATATGTGTGTAAGATAAAGGAAGTAGTTAGATGAAAGATGAGGGAGTAGAAGAGCAAGGAATGTGAATAAAGTTAATAAACTGAGCCTTGAAGTGTTTGATCTTCAGTGGGCTCAGAACTTGGTTGCATATAAGGTAAGATCCAAAGGCTTTGAAGGACAACAAAGAATACTTAATTTGAGGGCCACAGGAATTTGCTGCTGCTGGGAGAATTATTGAGTCAGTATAGAAGTAAGTTTTCTTATAAAATAAGAACATATTTCATGGCGTGGCAAGCAGGTTGTGCCTTGCTCTGAGGCATTCCATGATGAATAGAGCAGCAGTTTTCAGACTGTGCCTAGCTCTGAGTTGCTTCATTTTCTAAAGCTGTCGTTTGTCACGAGTTACCCCATTTTGAGTATGAGTGCTAAGGTAGAATAACTCTGCAACTTATTTGTCAAAGTAAAAATCCACTATTGGCACAATGCAACCATAAGGCACGGACTAACAAATTAATTGTGCTAGTAAATAATGACCACCTGTGAACATCAGTTAAATCAGTAGCATATGGATGTTTGGGTGTATTGACCCCATATCAGAAAAATCAGACCCATGAAATTTATCAAACATACCAGACCAATGAATGCAGCAGCCCCCTCATCTGAGACTTATAAAAGAAGAAACACCTAAGACTGGTCATGGAGGCATATTGACCCCACACCTGGTCACACCTCATGAGCCTCGCCCAGGAAAATCAGCACCATGATGACTGATTCTCCATCCCTGAGCTTTAGCTCAGTGTGGCTTCTCCTGTCTGTTAGGAGTACACACGGCCTACTCCAAGCTGACACTTGAAGCTGACACTCTGAAACTGCCACTGGTTGGAACTCTTGCTTTGACAATTCTGCGGAACTGGTTCACTAAATTCTTATCTGACCGCTTACAGAGACTTCGCATTAGTATCTGCTCTGTGCCTCTGCTCTTGACACAGCTCCCTGTAACCCTGAGGCTGCTTTAACCCTCTCTCAGCCTTTCTATAACCTATGTACCTCAGCATGTGAAGTATGAATGTTAAAGATATTAGAAATTAAGAATGGAATAAAAGGACTTGTGATTGCCTGGTCTATGGCTTCCAGATAACCCACGACTACCATGATTAGCAACTGATGAAAGTGGTATAGCTTGTGAATGTATTGTTATTCAATAAATTCTGACATTGTGGAATGACACAAACCTGTTTGGTCTGTGCTAATGGTATGGCTTGCTCACACATGTGGTTATTGACCATGTGGGTAAAAGGCAGTTACTGAGTTTGGTTTTGTTATAGCAGAAGTGAAAATGTTCTCAAACTATTATTCTTAGCTGTGTGCATCTGTGGTAAGTGGAGTATGTCCGGAAGGAAAATTTCTAATTCTTATGCTTTCTAGAACTGTCCCTTAAAATAATTAGGGCTTAGTTTGTATTTAGTTTTCTACTTCCAATTCAGTCAGAAAGGTAGAAGTATCCCTAATCAAAATTTCTGATTCAAAGAAGTAAATAGATTAAAGATATGACCACTGTAATTTGTTTACTGTCTATATTACTTTTCTTTTTCTCTTTCTTGCTTTTCCAGGCTTGGCTTAGGTCTGAAGATGAAGCCCTGTTATTTTTCCACTTCTCCATACTTAATATGACATTAAGTTCTGTCACTGGCCCATCCCTGAGGAACACACTCTGCTCTGAGATTTGGGTATCATGTTAACAGTAATTTTAGATTTCATTTTACCCATAATTCAAACATGGAACATCTAGAACGAAAGCCTCCCTAAACCTTCTAATACTATGCCTCCAGTACTACTGGAGGAAAAGACAGGACCACATAAAAATAGCAGCAAAATTAAAATGGTATCTGTCTATAATTTAGAGCTTCATAAATCTGTGGTAAATGGAAAAGGTTTGAAAGGAAAACTTCTGTCTTTTCGATTTCTAGAGCCTTCCATTAGAAGTAATTAGGGACTTACTTTTGTATCTATCATTCTACTTCCAAAGCCTATTTTTTTTAAACAGGAGTTAACAACAGAGATTTCTATAATAAAATAAGTTTTTAGAATTGTTCTTCAGATTAGCTGTCATTCATAGAACGGTGAAAAGAAAAATATGTTTTTCTCTTTTTTTCACTAGGCACCTATATATGTAGTGCAAACTAAAAGAAAGATATTGCGTATGTCTCAAAACAATACATATTGTTTTGGCTGGGGGTGCAGCTCATGTTACAGTTCTTGCCTGGCGTGTGTAAGACCCTGGGTTTGATCCCCAGCTCTGAAAAAAAAGCTTATTTTGTAATTACTAATTATAAACTTATTTATTGAGTATTTTCTATGTCAAAAGATTGATAAACATTAATTCCAATTCCCAGAAAAATACAATGAGTAAACTTCTCTTTCCCCCTTCAGTGGACAAAGTCAGCCCAGGGCCACTCAGACAGCAAGTGTTTAAGTTGAAAGTTAACCCAAACCCATCTGACTCTAAATTCCATATGCTCAAGTTTAGCACATTGTTTTGGTGAACCACACAAATTACACATGGAAGAGAGAAGCCTATCAAGGCTACAGATACTTTTTATAAAATTTAGGTCCAAGAGAAGTGATTAGTAGAAATTGTGACTATGGAAATAATATAGTCTGCATTATTCTTTGCAAGGTAAGCTGAAACCATAAAGAACACATCTGAATGCAAGCAAATTAAGCAAATAATATCAATGAGTTAATTAGAAAATATCCAACAGTTTATAAATTAGGCATACATTTTGAAATTAAACATGGTTCAAAGAAGAAAGCATAATGGAAATTAGAAAAAAATTTTAACTAAATTAAACGGTGACAAAATGCTGAAGAGCACATGGGTTCTAACAAAAGCTATGCTGAGATAGATATTTAGTCTTAAATGATTAATAAAAGAAAAGCTGAAAAGAAAAGAACTAAGTGTTCATTCCAAGAAGTCAAAATTATAGCAAATTAACCCAAAAAATTCTGCAGAAGGAAAGATTACAGAATTAAGTGGAAATATAAAATATTAAAGATCATCATTTAATAGAGAAAATAAAATCTAAAAATTATTCTTTAAGAAAATTAGTAAATTTTATAAGTACTTATTAAAACTCATAAGAAAAATATGGCATGAACACTAATATCAGTAATAGAATAATGGCCCTATTAATATTAACAAGATTATTATAATAAGCTATAGGTTCCAAAAAGGATATATGTTTATATTACCACATTTCAACAAATAATTAGCTGGGCGTGGTGGCGCACGCTTGTAATCCCAGTACTTGGGAGGCGGAGACCGGAGGATCCGGGTTCGCGGCCAGCCTCAGCTACTTAGTGAGGCCCTCCGCAACTTCGCGAGACCCAGTTTCAAAATAAAGTATAAAAAATAGGGCTGGGGGTGGAGCTCGGAGGTAGAATGCCCCTGGGTTCAATCCCCGGTACCTCAAAAAAAAACCCCCCAAAAACCAAATAATTATGTTCTAATAAATTATAAATATAGATAGTATGTACAAATTACTATGAAAGATTAAAAATTATTAACCTGAGAAGAAATTAAAATTCTAAATATTAATTTTATTTTAAAATACTGTTTTTAACTCTTAAGTAAATTCAATCTCTAGTTAAAAACTTCCCCAGAAAGTCCAGATTCAGATGTCTTGCTTCTAAACTTTAACAAAATTAAAATATTTAATAATATGTATGTTCTAGATAATAAAAATAAAATAATTGAATGATCTAATAATTCTAAATAAAGTAATAAAAGTAAAATCTATTTGAATTTATTTTATAGCTGAGTATTACTTTGACAAATCTGATAAGCATATTAGAAATAAATTTCCATTCTAATTCATAAGACATGGTTATAAACATCTTAAATGTAAGCAACCTAATCCAGAAATAACTTTTAAAAGGATAATGCAGACAATTTAGATTCTTCTAGGGATTCAGGATTGATTTACCATGCTAAAAGTAATAAATATATCACATAATCAGAAGGACAAAACATGATTATTTGAATAGATAGAAAAATAAGATTTGACAAATTGAAAATATAAAAAGAAAGAAATATGTTAGTAAAGTCAAAATTGAAGGAAGCATTCTCAAATACCTTTATAAAGGCATTTTGCAAGGAACCACAGCAAAAATCATACTGAAAATCATAATGAAATGTTAAAGTGTTCACTCTTGGTAATAAAACAAGATACTTATAGTCAACAAAGAAAGCAAATCTTAAAAATGAGAATTAAAAAATAATCATTTTTAAAGTACAATGATTGTATAAATAACAAAACCAATAATATCTATAAGTACTAGTTAGAATTAAGAAGCGAATTATTAGATGTATACCAAAATTCAAAAGTTAATGGTACTTCTATAAACACCAAACAAATAGACAATGAAACTTTAGAGTATCCAATTTATATTCATATTAAAACATATATCCTAGTGGTCAGTCTAATAGAAGCTATGCTACATAAAGCATAATGGTAAATCTAACAGAAGTAATGCAAACCATCTAATCTCAAAATTTATTGAGTGCTACTTGAAGAACTTAAGAAAAAACTAAATAAATTAAAGGAGATATTTATAAAATTGAAAAGATCAAACATAATGATTACAAGAATCTAAATCAGCACACTTTTTTCCCCAGAGCCTCTGCACTTAAACAATGGACAATTTTAATTGAAAGACTCATCAAATTAAAAAAGTCAATTTTTTGGCTGGGCATGGTGGCGCATGCTCGTAATCCCAGTACTTGGGAGGCAGAGACCGGAGGATCCCGGTTCGTGGCCAGCCTCAGCTACTTAGTGAGGCCCTCTGCAACTTCGTGAGACCCGGTTTCAAAATAAAGTATAAAAAAATAGGGCCGGGGGTGTAGCTCGGAGGTAAAACGCCCCTGGGTTCAATCCCCGGTACAGCAAAAAAAAAAAAAAGCCAATTTTTCCAGATTAGATTATGAATTTAATGCAGTTTAAAGACTATAAAATGTTTTGTAAAAATTAGGTAAATTTTTTGGAAGTATATAGAATAGAGACATGAAGAGCAAGAATAATTTTGAGAATAACATGGGAGAGTTTGCTTAGAAATATTAAGATGATCTACTTGTTATCCAGTGACAGGGAACTAGACAGAGGAAACTGGAAAGAAACCTCAGAAGTAGATTCACCCTTGATGGATGACAATGGAGAGGTGCCATTCCAGATGAATGAGAGAGTAGAACACACTCGATGAGGGACAACTGGTTTTTCATATGGGTGAAACCCCAAAATGAATGCATGCCTATCTCAACATACATAGCACTCAACTAAAAATTGAGTGGAAAGAATAGGAGGATACAGTGATTTGAAGTGGGAAGTAACTCTTTGAATGGTAAAAAATTTTCAAACTGTAAGAGAAAATTTTCTTTTTTCTTTGCTTCAATGTCATTACTTTAAAAATGAAAGCTTTCTCATATTCTGGGAGAGAAGATATTTCTGTTATTCCCCCTCTCTGCCTGCCTTTCATATGATAGGGAAAATAAACCACCTAGTAGAAAAAATATAAAGTACATATCCAGGAAGTTAACAGATGGTTGTATAAACTCATCAATAAGCCTATAAATAAGGACCTCATCTTTTTTATTAATCACTAATGACCATACGTGGTCTTCTTTATTACATACATGAGACCTAGTTAAACCCCATACAGGTATAACCAGAGAAAGGTTCACCTTAAATGCTCTCATGACTAAAATAAAAGGACAAAATGTAAGTTAACTTAGTATTTATTTTAAAATTTTGAAACAAATAGTAAATCAAACAAAAAAAGTGAGAAGTAGTAGTAGAAGAGGTAGAATATAATTTATAGCATATAAATTATAGAGGTAGAATAAAATATATAAAGATAATAGAAATTTATGTAAAGGAATAAATGGAAAGAAAAAGTCTCCCATGTCTAGGTCTATAAAGTAGCAGTTAAATAATGAACTTTTCAAAAATGAATAGAAAAGAGAAGAAACAAAGATACTCAATGTCCAGAATGAGAGGAGGATATGACTACAGACATAAAACAGATTCAATAAAAATAGCAGAGATCCTTGAATGCCACTCTGTCTGAAAATCTAGAAAATAATTTTGTCTTACCAAAACAAAATGTATTAAATTGATGTAAAACAAGTAAAAAAACCTTATAAACTTATTTTAAAAACCTACAAAAATTAGGTAATTCCACAATCTAGTGAGCACAAATTCTCTATCTAAATTTATATAAGTTTCAAGGTAAAATTTCCCAAACAATGTGTAATTGTATACTGGTGTGTCTAGAATGGTATTTCTTAAATTTCGGAGTCTCAAGAACTTAAATTAGTCTTATAATTTAATGTGGTTCCTCCCAAAGAGTTATTGTTTATTTGGATTATATCTATCAATATTTAATATCCCACAAATTAAGGGTAAGAAACTTGGGAATTTAATTTCATTTTCAAATAATAAGTAACTTATATGTTAACATAAAACATATTTTCACAAAAATTATGTTCCAAATTAGAAAAGTGTTTGGATAGATGTAATTGTTTTGCAGTTTAAAAACTCTCTTTACTGTCTAGTTTAATAGAAAACAATTTCATTATCATATTAGCTTTTCTATTCGATCTCTTGCAATATGCTGTTTAGATTGAAATATAAAAAGAAGATTTTGTCTCTCAGATATGTAGTTGAAAAAAGAAAGTGTACTTTAATAGTTTTTGCATATAATCACAAATGATTTTTGATACTGCACCAAAAACTTGACAGATGGCAGTTTCTAAAAGGTTGATTTCAACGTGGAATCTGAAATCTATAAAAGACCTTTTCATGTTCAATTAAATTAAACTCCATCAGTCTATCTAGGATATTGAATAGATAGTTTGTGATATAATACATTGGTTATATGGAAAATATTGATTTTCTGAATTATGTTGCTCTTCCAAATGTTACAATTTCTAGGATGCAATTTAAAAATAATTTTTGCTAATCTTGACACTGATCTCATCAGAAAAGTCTTTGAGCTGTGGGAGGTTCACCAACTTATTGTGGAGAATAAAAGCCTTCCAAAGTTCTAATTTTTGCTTTCAAGCTTGAATTTCATCATTGGCAACAAACACTGAGTTTTTCTTGAAATGCAAAGCATACTTTATTCATTCTTGAGAAAATGTCTGCCAAATAGCACGTCTGAATAACCAAAGTTTGCCTGTTATTCTTTTTTATAAGAATATGTTCAAAGAAAAAATAAGACAAGTAATTCAGCTTGCAACTTGGAAAAATCACAAATGCTGTTCTGTGAGACAATTATTGTACTTTTTGTGTGAAGCAGAAATGCTTTATGCATATGCCCTATTTTGTTACACAGAATATTAAAAAAACATATACTCAGGGGTAGGTATTTAATAAAATAGCAGTTTTCTTCTTTATCAAGGACATTTGTAAGTGAAACTGAAATTTCCCTCTTTTTTTTTCTGTATGTGTAGATGAAAAACACAATGACTACTAGCACAGTTAGGTACCACTGCTTTGATTCATAAACTGCCACAAGTTTTACCTGTTGCCGCTTTTGTTCTAGTAATGCAAATAACACAGTGAAAGAGTCAAATGATATCTTATGATTTTTATGATAATGGTTTCGTTTTTGTTTTGGTTTTGGTACTGGATATTGAACCCAGGGGTATTCTGCCTCTGAGCTATCTCCCCAGCCCTATTTTATTTTTTCATTTTGAAACAAGGTCTCACTAAGTTGCTGGGACGATCCTCCTGTCTCAGCCTCCCAAGTCCTAGGATTACAGGTGTGCGTCACCATGCTCAGCTTGAAAATAGTTTTAACCTCCTGGACTCTCCAGAGTTAGCAGAACAGATTTTGAGACTTTGGGGTCTAGAAAGAACAAGCACAGATGCATTATTTGGGTGCACATCCATGGGCACTTTGATCTTTTCAGCAATCAAGGAAATGTGTGAGAATTATAAAAAAAAATTAGATGCCTTTCATGATTCTAAACGTACTATAAAGCTTTACATTCAAAGACATAAGGAAGTAACAGCAAAAGGCACACAGATCAGTGAATCTAATTATATAGTCCAGGTTCAGAAAGAGATTAATAGTCTATTCAAATATGAAATAAATAAAAATTGCTATTTCAGTCACAATAATAAGCAAAATATGGTTTGTTTAATTTATGCAGCTTTCAATAATTGGTCCTAGATTTTGTTGAGAAAAAAACAGGTATATATACAATATACAATATCATATGCCAGATATATTCCAGACAGATTTAAAAAGAAAAAATGAAAAATAATAAAAGGAAAAATAGAATTATGAAAATTTAGTAGGGTGGGGAATATACCTAAATACAATTTAGGTATATTTCTAAAAATTATGCTTTATGTATAGAAGTAGGAGGATAATTACTACAAAGTAAAGAAGAAACCATGAATGCTAGTTTTGTATAACAATTATTAAAAAAACTACCATTTATTAATCTCAATATGGTAACTTCCTACAAATTAATAAGAAAAAGACAGAACCAAAGATTAACAGAGAAATAATTTCAAGTGTTCAATAAAATTGAAAAATTTTTCAATCTTACTTTAAGGGAAATATAAATTACAAAAGAATGAGATATTATTTTTTACTATCAAATTGGCAGAAATAAAGAATGGTAACTTCAGGCAATGACATGAGAGAAAACGATTGCACTTCTGCATCGCTGATGGGGATTGTAAATTGTTATGTGTTTATGAGTAGCCTGACAATATTTATTAAAATAAAAATAATAGATAACCTTTGATATAGAATGCTACTTTCAGGAATTTCCTTTACGAATAAAAGAACTAGGAAACAATTGTGTATATATAAGAATATTTGCTGTTAGGATTAGATTTTGAAAAATCAAATTCTGAATATCCTTGAATAAGAAATTATTTCAATATTTGGTAAATCTATACTATGACATAGGCAACCATTAAATATGAGTTAGATCTATGTTAGATGACTTGGAGGAATTTCTTGTAGAACTAAAGAAAAAATAAATAGCAGAGTAAGATATACATAATACATATGTGTGTATATACACACACACAAGGGAAGAAATGGAAATTGAGAGGGTAAGGGGAGACAGGTTAAATATTTTTCTCTTAAAATATTTTGTGTTTGTGTCACCTATTATAATGAGCTTATAAATACCTTAAAATGAAAAATAGGTAGTGGGTATTCTGACAAAATATTAAACACAGTAATTGTGTGTGTGTGTGTGTGTGTGTGTGTGTGTGTGTGTGTGAAAGAGAGATACTGGGGATTGAGCCCAGGTCCATTTTACCTCTGAGTTACACCCCCAGTCCTATTTTATTTTTTATTTTGAAACAGGGTCTCACTGATTGCTGAGGGCCTCGCTAATTTGCTGAGACTGGCCATGAACTTGCAATCCTCCAGTCTCAGCCTCCCAAATACTGGGATTACAGGCTTGTACCACTAGGCCAACTTCATTATCATATGTTTGTCTCTTTACTCTCAATGAAATTTATGAAATATAAGAAAAGGGAGAATCAAAATAGTTAACTGGATAATTTGGAGTAAATGATTATTTTTGGTAAGGTGTTAATTTAATGATTGATCTATAACATGCAGCATGACTCTATTATTTATTCATATTTCATTCATCAGTTTGTTTCAGCTCATACCAAGACAATACTTTCTTAATTGTGAGTAGATATATGGATATACATCCATATTTGCAATAGGACAAATACCATCTTCCTGCTTTCTAGTACCTCTGATTAATGTTGATTCTAAAGTCTTCTATACACATTTATAATACCTAACAGTGAAGAAAAGGCATTTCTCCATTTATTTAGGTCTTATTCAATAGGTCAGTAAAATTTTATAACACTATCTTAGTGATTTTGCATACTTTTGCTATATTTATTCTCAGACACTTAATATTCTTTAGTACTATTTAAAATGATGTCTTATATGTAATCATTCTCGTTTGTTGTCAATATAAAATGTAATTATTTTGTATAATAATTTTATAATCTTTTTGCTAATCTCTCCTTTCATTCCAATAATTTATAGTCTTTTCTAGTTTGAAATGATTATTAGATTGACTTGAGTCTATAATAAAATGTAATTATGCACATTTCTCTCTTATTTGAAAGGGAATAGATCTAACATTTAAACAATGTTGGCTGAATTTATGTGTGTATGTGTGTGTGTGTTTATGTTTGCATATATTTTTCTCTTTATTTCTTACCAAAAATTATTTTTTACATAAAAGGGCATTGAGTGTTTTGGAGTACTTTTATGCAAAGATCATTATTTTTACCTCTTTAAATCAGTTGATGAGGTAATTTATTTCTTTTCCTACTAATCACTTATATTCCTTGAATCCATGAAAAGACATGTTCTTTGCTTTCAGTTGATCAATTCTTACTTATTTAGCCAATAATATTAATTGTAACTTTCTTTAACATCCTTACTTCTTCTTCTACATATGTCTTGTGCTAGAGTGGTAAAACAAATTTATAGTAGATATTTTTATATTTTTAATTTCTCTCCATATTCCCTGTAGTTCTGATTTTATTTATCTTGTTGCCATATTATTTTTTTATAAAGATTCATTTTCACTGTGGATCACTTTTATATTAATAAAATATCTTTGTCGCGTGTATTTTGCTTGGACCCAATTTAAATTAGTTAGATGTTGATTTTATGATCATTATACATACTTTTAAATGAACACATTATTTAACACATTTAGACTTTCTAGAGGGGGGAATACCAGAGATGATGTCATAAAGTGGATAAGAGGAATACAAAGAAGAGTTTCATGTCTGGGATCACATCAATTTTAATTAGAATCCCAATTCTTTCAGTTATTGGCAATGAGTTTTCATGCAAATATATAAACTCTTAAGTCTCAATAATTTCATTTTAAAAATTGAAATACAAGAATGTATAATTCATAGATAGACATAATTTAACTTAAGCAATCTAAATCATATCATTTGTACATTCTATTATTATAGTATTTTTACCATTATCATTAGCTTTTGTTCTTTTTTCTCTCTTGAATTTTAAAGAAAGACAAGGCTTTGGGAAACATATAGAAAAGATAATATTATAAGAAGAGAAAATGGTTTGGCAAGAATTCTAATTTGTAAATAAAACATTTTAAGTTGATCTGAGAAAATTTTATATTTAGGAAAGGGTAAATAAAAAATATTTTTGAATTAAAAGCCATTGAATGATACGTTGAGGTTTGTTTCATCTTTTCATATACTGACCTTAAAAATGGTATTCCTGATTTATGGGATAGAGTCATGGAGATAGAAACATATTTGTATTTTTATATACTTTTATGTCTTGACCATCATTCTTGCCAGAAAATTTATAAATGTTTTATGACAGACTGCTTTTAGCTGTTTTATCTTTTCTATGTATCAGGCTGCAGAAAAGGCATAATCTGTATCTTTAATGCCAAGTCATAGATAAACTTCAACCTTGTTTACTGACCTGAAGCTAGAAATTGACCTTATGGGATCAATTACTAGCTCTCTGAAGAAAGAAGCATTTGAGATAAGCTGGACAATGGATTGAAAGATTTAAAAATATTGACCAGTCGGTCCAATTTTTAAAAAGTAGAACAAGCAAATTCTCAGAAAATATTTTTGAAGTGAGAGACCAAGATTTATTGTATGTAAATGCATACACATATATGTATCTGAATATACTGGTATGTATATATGTATACACACAGAACTCAACTAGCTAACATAACTGTGTGTTGTGTGTGTGTGTGTGTGTGTGTGTGTGTATGTGTGTGTGTGTGTGTGTGTTACTGGGGATTGAACCCAGGGCATTCTACCTCCAAATTCCACCCCCAGCCCTACTTTTTATTCTTTATTTTGAAACAGGGTCTCAGTAAGTTGCAGAGGGCCTCACTAAGTAGCTGAGGCTGACCACAAACCTGAGATCCTCCTGTCTCAGCCTCCCAAGTACTGGGATTACAGGTGTGAGCCACCATACCCAGCTTTAGCATAACCCTTTCTTACAGTGAAATCCTCTTGCATCGTTATGTCTAATCTTTTTGTGGTTGATTACAACCATGTTTATTACAGTAGTAAAATTTTCTATAGTATTTTATTGTAGTCAATCTTAACATTGACTAGGGCCACTTTCCCCAGTCATCCTCCTATGGTTGGATCTGCAAACACCAGTCTCTGAGGGTCCACAAATTGCTCTTTGCTATGTTCTTTTTCTTTCTTTTTTTTTAAGGAATCATATGGTCATCTTGTACATGGAATCATCTTAATTAACATGTACAACAGCAAAAGTTATGAAAGAGTTTAAATGTGTTAGATGCAGTTGGCATCAAAAATATATCCAGAAATTCTCATGTCTTTCTAGAACCATATCTTAAGATAATTTAAAACTTTAACACTTGAATTTGTAGAGAAGATATAAATATCTTAGAGACAGGCTTTTTCCTTATATAAAATAAGATCAATAACATCATGAGCTGACAGTCACACATAGAAACAGAAACACATCTGTCTGATTGCTGTAAATCTAAAAGAGGACAAAATTTTAGAGGTCAATTGCTATAAAACAGAAAACATTTGTTCTTTTATTTTTGTGGTTCTGAGAATTGAACCCAGGGGCATTCTACCTCTAAGTGACAACCCCAATCCTATTTTATTTTTTACTTTGAAGAGGGTCTCCCTAAGTTGCTGAGGGTCTTACTAAGTTACTGAGGCTGGCTTTGAACCTGCAATCCTCATGTCTCAGCCTCCCAAGTATTGGGATTACAGGCATGTGCCATATGCCTGGCCATATGAATACTTTGAAGTGCAACAATTAAAGTTATAGGTATTCATCCTACAGGCATACTTGCACAACTATTCATGTATACAAATACAGATATAAACATGAATGCCAATTATTATCTTACTGTAGCAAAAAGTAGAAAAGGCTGAATTGTAAAGTACTAGTCTATAAATCTATAATATTTACAGATATAGATATATAGAC
Organism: Glis glis; assembly: GCA_004027185.1. NCBI lineage: Eukaryota > Metazoa > Chordata > Mammalia > Rodentia > Gliridae > Glis > Glis glis. The sequence goes on along the minus strand of PVJS01014995.1, from coordinate 5,841 downwards.
ATAGGCACATTCATTGACATATATTTTCTATATTGCATTTGTGTAACTATTCCACTGATGGTGTCCTTGGATAGATGTAGTTTAGGTAGCAGCTGTGGCATAATATATATTTTTATGCCTAAATATATAAAAGCATCAAAAGTATAGCCTCAAAAACTGTATAGTGGGCATCAGAGTGTAAAAGAATGCAGATCTTATTCCCTGAAAAACACAATGGTTAGGAAGAGGGGTTGAAGGAGGTAAGAAATTAGAGGCCTTCCACAACATACCTGATGCAGAATTCAAAAGTATTCTGTTTATACATAACAACAAAGCCATCTTAAGAGGCTGGAACCAATGACTTTTGTTATTTTTGGGTTCTTGAAGAAATGCCTCATCATCAATGTTCGTTATAACACAACATAATATTATATAGAAAAACATGGACTTGCCTTTTATTTGTGAGTGACTTCAGATGAATTGTAGTCTCATGGTGAAAATTTTTAGAAATACTCTCACAATTTTTTTCTCATATTTTTATACGTAAATGTCAGGAGCCTGGTCAGGGGCTGGCTGTGATTGCAGGGTTGAGGTCTTCCAGGATGAAGAAAAGAAGTGGAACCACCATCTGGAGGAAAACAAAGAGCAAACAGCAACTTCATTCTCAGACCTGTGCACTATACAGGGTTCTGGGCAAAATGGTACATGCCCATGTCAGAATATCTGCATGCACATTATACTTTGCTTAGTCATTGCACATGGATGTTACACTTTGCTTAGTCATTGCACATAACAATATGCAATGTGCATGTGAAAAATGTGTGCACACCCACAACTACATGGGATAGGCAAGCGTCCAAAACTATGGCAGAGTACCCCTGCATCTGTAGCTGCACGAAGTCATGCCTTCACTGCCTGCCTGTACTCCATCTGGGTCTCCACAGTAACCAATAACAAAGCATGTTGGAATTTCTCTATAACTCAGTGCTCATTTAAAATAAGTATAAACTGGGCACGGTGGCACATGCCTATAATCCCAATATTTGGGGAGGCTGAGACAGGAGGACAACAAGCTCAAGGGTAGCCTTAGCAACTTAGCAAGTTCAAGATCCTCAGCAACTTAGCAAGACCCTGTTTTCCTTGGAGAATTTTGGGGTTCAGTCTATGTGAGGTTAGGGACCACAGATCTCAGGCATGGTAGTGGGAAGCAGAGAGAGGGAGAGCACAAGGCTTTGCTCCTCACATCATGGAGGCGAAAAGCAAGAGAAGGATAAAAGGGAGGAGGAACCATATATAATCCCCAAGGACTCAGCCCTAGGGATCCACCTTCTCCAGCCACACCCTAGCAGCCTGGGTCACCAATCAGGTAAATCCATTACAATGGATTTATCCACTGCTGAGATTTCAACCAAACCCCACCTCCAACATTGTCACCCCATTTCTGTGAGGGCTGGGGGACACCCTAAATCCAAACCATTACACCCACTGAATACTGTATGTCAGTATGAATATGAACTACATTATGATGTGAGACTATAGTGCACTAATAAATGTATAAAATACCCATGAATTAATCTGATTAAATAAGACCAGGTACCTAAAACAAACAAACAAACAAACAAACAAACAAACAAACAAACATACTTTACATATAAAAATTGTAGCTTTTTAAAATTTCTTGGTGAAACATAAAATAATGCTGCATCTTACATTTAATAAGAGTTTGAGTTTCAATAAAATGCATAAATGTAGTCATTCACCTATAATATAAAAAGAACAATAATCACTTGAAATTATACCATATTATCTTATATGTTCATTATCTCATTCAATCTTCAATCTCATGAATAAAATACTATGGCTGTGTATAATAGGTGCTTGCTTAAAAGTAAAAGAACTGAAACAATGAAAAGTTCCCTGAGGCCATAGAGCCAGTGAGCAGAAGAGCGGGGATTGGCACCTAGGGAATGGGCCTGTCACAGCGGCACTCTTAAAACACTGCTAATACTCCCTCCTATTTTGCTTAAAATTAAAGAAACAAAATATTAAATGCAGCTAATTGCAACAACACTATACATAATATAAACCCATAAACCTACATGTATGTGTTATATATAAAGTACCTTTAAGGATATATAGCGGTGTTTGCTGGGAATCAAACACTATAGAGAAAGTTCCATAGAGAAGTGAATTACAAAGTTTATCTGATCTCAGTGGGATCAGAAGATATCTAAGAGAATTAACTTATTTCAGTGTTAACTCTGTCTCACTTCATTGGCTATAACTACTTTTCTGGAAATTCAAGGTTGATTCCCTTTTCATTTTCAAGCTTTTAACACATTTTTTATTCCTAAAAGTTATCTTCTCTCCATTGATACCTATCTGACATTGCTTTTAATTATTTTCAAGTTTTATTTAGTAGAAGAACAGCGGCTCAGAATTCTTTATTATTTTTTGTACACAAAGGATTTCGGAGGATGCAGTTGTGGGATGAAACCTTACTTACCATCTCTGCTCTTTGCTCCTGGTATGATTTAGACAAAAATATTAAGCACTCATATTGTATTGTCTATGAAGCTTCATTATTTTGCTTACAGAATAAAATTTCATGTGATGGAATAACTCTAAAGTGACTGCCAACAATATCTTCTGTCCCAGTATAATACTCTTTCATAAAGGGAGGGAGTCTACTTTTCTTCCCTTGAATTCAGGCTAGCCTTGTGACTTGTTTTGCCCTGGAAACGTCTGCTTTTGTTCTCTTGAATGATAGCATCTACTCAAAGATCAGACTCAGCAATGAATATTGAGGCTTTAAATAGAGGTGGCTTACAGAACAGAGACTTCTCACCTGACGGCCAGCAGCAAGGCCCTAGGTAGGAGTGTCATGACATTTTGCGCATTTACTATGGTTTGGGTTTGGAAGTCCCCCAAAAGGAAATGTGTTGAAAGTATGGTCCCCAGAGCAGGAAGGTTCAGAGGTGGGGGTGGTTTGAGGACTATACATGTCCCCAGTCCCCTCTTCTCTCTGTCTCTGCTTCTAGCCGCCATGGCTGAGAGTGGCTTTTCTCCACCAGGTGCCTTTCCACCATGGTTTCTGACTCAGAGCCTGTAGACTATGGATTGAACCTCTGAAACACTGAGCCTGAATAAATCCTTCCTCCTCTAAGTTGTGCTTGTCAGGTGTTTTGGTCACAGCGATGAAAAAGCACTTTAATACAGCATTCTAGTTTCAGATCAGTCCTGCCAAATGTCCCCACATAAGTGACTGCAACCAAACCATTGGTTCATGAAAAATAATCAATTATTGTTGTTTTAATCCACTAAATTTTGTGACAATGTGCAATTTTGCAGTAGATAATAAAAATCATACAGAGTTTGTAGAATATAATTGTTAATCAGCAACAATTGGTTAGGTTCTTTCCTTTTATTCTAGTAGTGGACTCCCTATCCTTTTAAAACTATATCTACTCTATCTCCAAACTCCTCCCAGACTTGTTGGCGTGTAATATATGCCCAATAAATGTTAGTTGAACAAATGTATGAAGGAGTAAATAAATTTAAATATGTCCATGAATAATTGGAGAAAAATGAAAATATTCCTTGACATGATTTTACTGTTGATTTCTTGAAGCAACAGAACTCAGATACTTTATAATTATAACAGAAATGTTTGTCTACTTAATCTTTGGGTCAGCCTGCTTCTACTGTGCTTATATCCTAAGTTGCTATAGTGTCATTATGGAGAAAAGTACTTTGGATTCATTCCTAGAGTTAAAGCATAAATAATTAGGTAATTAGGAAAACTTCTTCTTCAATAAATTGAATAGTATTAGAACTCAAAATCATTTTAGTGATTTTTTCATATTTGTAATTTATGGTGCTTTTAATATTCCTCCTTTTACTATTCATAATATATTATGTTATATGAGATTTCTTATCTTGTGTATTACTGAAGATTTATTTCCTTGAGTTAATATTGTTGAGGAAAGTTTTTATTAGGTATTCTTTTATAGTTCTTTACTAAGACAACTGCAAAGCATAAAATAAGTTATATGCAAGAGATGGTTAACGGTGTGATTTAAGGTGATACTTTTAAGAAATTTATTTTCACTTGTAACTTATTGTTTTTCACAATAACCATTGACTTTTTAACACACTTTTGGTATAAAATTGCTCTTAATTTACTATATACTCTATGGCATTTAGCCTAATTTTCTGAGTTAATTCATGTGAAGTATCATCAAGAAAGAAGGGAAGGATTAAATACTATTTTAATTTCTGTTATGACCGTCTTTATCTTGAACATACAAGTAAGCAGATATGAGAGCGGCATTCTGGGTTTTGTTTTCCTTTTGCACAATTTAAGTCATAAACTTGGCTGTATACAACTGAGACTCACAATAAGTGGTTTCAAGGACACAGAACTTTACATATCAATTTCACATGACAGTTTTAAGGGGGATAGTGTTTGGTTTCTGTGGTGCTGCTGCTATTTAAGGTTGTCTCAAGAAGCAGATGCAGAGTGACTGTAATTTTGTTGCTCTTCAACCTCCAGGGAGTGACCCCCCATCTCCTGGTTCAAGACGACCAGCCATCATTTTATGCTCTTGTCAACAGGGTGAGGAGTTCCTTTAAAAACACTCTCTGAATATTTTATGCAATAATTTTGCTCACATCCCTCTTTCCTCATCTGTTTATTAAAGAAGTAGAGAAATATGACCCTTATCATGGATTGCCATTGTGGCCAGCTAACAGGTAGGAAATCTATTACTATGAGAGAAAAATGGCAAAATTGATATTCAAGGACAATAGCAGTCTTTGATGCAAGTTTATATCTTACTCAATCATTTTATATTCATGCACTACTTTAGATAACAAGTTTTTCAAAGCATCATATTGACCAGGAAGACACTGACCCATAGTGTGAGGATCTATGTGAAATCAGCTTCGTGAGCCTCACAGAAGCCCTATGCTGTGGGAGATTCCCACTGTACTATCAGTTGTGCATCCTCCCTTTGAATAATGAATCTGCTTTATCAAGATATCAATGTCCCAGAAAATCAGGTACTTAGTATACTATACTCGTTAGCAGTCCAACATTTGTCAGGTGGTCAAAGAAACTTGAAGCTTAATGAGGCGCTTTCCACATGTCACCTGTTAAAAGTTTGCCTCCATCCCGGGAACATAGGATCCTTCTAGTTTTGTTCAACCTGTCACCTAGTATTCATTTTGTCCTGGCAGAATTTCTCCTTTACACCCTTGAAAAATATCCCGTCAGTTGTGGCAAGGGTGCTTGTGCTTTTTATTGTTGTTTGAGTATTCAAACAGACTATTGAAGGTTAAGACAAAATATGGCTCTTTCAGGTTACTTTCCAATTCTGAAAGGCATAATGAAAAAAATTCACTGTTTGCCTATGTCACGCTCATTACTGCAGGTGCTTTTTTGATGGAGAATTTTGTTCATGTGTTTGTTTAGAATGTTATTCCATTCATACAAAATTAAAAACAAGCAAAACTATTGAAATAAACAAAGCAATGAAACTGGAACTTTCAAGATCACAGTTAACACTCAGGATGGGTAAGTGGGATGTGATGGGAAGGGAAGAGGAAAAGGCTTTGATTTTATCAATGTGTCCCTTCCTGATCTGGATTGAGACAATAAGTGTGTTATGATTTAGATATTTTTTTTTTTTTGCGGTACCGGGGATTGAACCCAGGGGCGTTCTACCTCCGCGCTACACCCCCGGCCCTATTTTTTATACTTTATTTTGAAACCGGGTCTCACGAAGTTGCGGAGGGCCTCACTAAGGAGAGAGAGAGAGAGAGAGAGAGAGAGAGGGAGAGAGAGCGAGAGAGCTGAGG